>SNQJ01S0015744.1:0-76342 GCA_010110895.2 Picea sitchensis
GGTGTCAGAGCGGGTCCTTCAAGAAACAATTTAACCACTGGAAGGAGATCATGGAATACACTAAGATTGGAGAACCAAGGTTTGATGGATGGAACTATGCCTTTTGGAATAAAAGGATGCAAACATTTTTATAGGCACAAGGATTTGATGGTTGGAAGTCAGTAGTAAATGGATATACAACACCAACCACTCCCTCAACTGACAAAGATGGAAAGAAACTCAGTGAAAATAACTCAAATGATAAAGGAACCATTATGAGCAGTTTGGATGATTATGTATTTGTCAAAGTTATGTATTGCAAGACTACAAAGGATCTTTGGGATAAAATTAAAAATATTTACGAAGGAGATAGCAAATTCAAGGGAGCTAAGATTCAAACCCTCCGAGCTAAGTTTGAGAAACTGAAGATGAAGGAAAATGAAGACATTGCAACCTAATTTCTACGAGTTGACGAAATAGTGAACATTATTAGAGGATTGGGAGAAGAATTTGATGAGTCAATGGTCATTCAAAAGATTCTAAGATCTCTATGTATGATATTTGATTCTAATATATCAACCCTAGAAGAGAAAACATATCTTGAAAGTTTGAGCATGGACGAGCTACATGGAATATTCACAGCTTATGAAATGAGAATAGAACAAGAGAACCCAGTCACGAAGGAACTAGCATTCAAAGCATCCAAGAAGACAAAGAAGAAGAAAAGAAAAATTCA
Source organism: Picea sitchensis (assembly GCA_010110895.2). Lineage (NCBI taxonomy): Eukaryota > Viridiplantae > Streptophyta > Pinopsida > Pinales > Pinaceae > Picea > Picea sitchensis. Next base: position 716 of record SNQJ01S0015744.1, read on the forward strand.
AAACCAGATTGCAATTGCAGTGATGATTCAAAGGAAGATGAAGAAGTGGAAAACTTCGTAAGGAAGTTAAAAAGAGGAACCGTCAAGTACAAAGGTATGCTTCCATTGAAATGTTTTGATTGTGATGGTATTGGTCATTTTTCTTCTAAATGTCCCTATGCTAAGAATAAATGTAACGATGAAGAAGAAGATGCTAAGAAGAAAAATAAAAATAAAAAAGGAGACAAGAGAAGGAACAAAAATAAATTCTTCAAGAAAAGATTTTACTCAAAAGAAGACAGTTCTTCATCAGACGAGGATGATGATAGTGGTAGTGATTCAAAAAGAGTACTTTTCATGGTAGTAGATGATGATGAAGATGATTCTGAAGAAGAAGGTGAAGTCGATCTTAGAGCAGAATTAATCAGTGCCTTAGAAGAACTAGGGAAATAAAGAAAGAAAATCAAGTCACTCAAGGCAGAGTTAAAGAAGAAAGAAGGATTTCAAAATTCCAACTCAGAAGAAATCGAGAAAATAATAAAAAATTTAAAAATCTAGGTTGAAGAAGACAGAAAGATTTAATAAACACTCAGAAATTAGTTAGAAGATAAAGAGAAGATGATTAAAATCTTGGAAGCGGGAATAGTCACCTTAAGAAAATATCTTCAGAAGAAATATATACAGTATAATAACACCAAGATATTGGATGAGATCATCAACAGTCAAAGGCCATACTATGACAAGTCTGGGCTAAGATACAACCAAATGCAGACTGAGAAATGTTTGAGCTCCAAGAAAACATAATAGGAATAAAAACAAAGCACCTATGCAAAAATAGTCAGAGGTACTCAAGAAGAAAATCATAGAGGAACTGGACCACCTAGAAGATTCAGAACATAGAATCAACAATCAAAAACATCTCAAGAACAAGAAGGATTCATAAGAGCAACGCCATTCAAAACATCCCCTACATCCAGGTATCAAACTAATTTTCTTGGTTTATGTTATTCTTGTAATAATTTTGGACACAAAGCTGCAAACCGTAGAGCCTATGCCAATAATAGAAGAAACTATGAAGGTTATTCAAACAAAAATTATCTTAGAAGGTCACGTGAAGCACATAACATAAATCGCAACAGTTTTGGTTCACTAAGTAATGAAGTATACTTCTACAATTGCAACAAATTTGGACACATGGGCAAAGATAATAGATTGATTATTCCTCAAAGGGAACCAAAGCAGAATATCAAACAGGAACCACAAAGGATATGGAGAAGGAAGCAAGATCAATTCAAAATTGAAGAATGCTCGCTTGCTTTACAAGCTCAACAAAAGAAAAGTGGGTGGTATGTTGACAATGGTCGTCCAAAGCATATGACAGGTGACAGGAATAGGTTTGTGACACTGAAGAAGGAACGAGATGGATCAGTTTCGTATGGAAATGATAACTCAACTAGAATTATAGGAAGAGGCATAGTCAAGCTTGGAAGCAAAGATACCAAATAAAAAAATGTTCTATTGGTCGAAGATATGAAGCACAATATACTAAGTGTAAGTCAAGTGTGTGATCAAGGACACAAGCTTGTGTTTGACTTAGCAAAATGTGAGATAAGGAAAGAAGGATTAGGAAAGTTGGTGGCGACAAATAGAATAATTCCAAACAACATATATGTCATGAATGAAATTGGAAAGGAAAGATGTTGCTTAGGAAAGAAAAATGAAAGTTGGATCTGGAACATAATAATGGGTCACGTGAACTTTGATAACCTGATCAAAATCAACAAAAAGGAAGTAGTGAAAGAAATTCTCGAGATTTCAAAGCCAACAATTACTCTATGTGAGCGTTGTCTACAAGGAATACAAACCAGGAAAAAGTTCAAATCAAAAGAGTATTCCACGACAAAACCATTGGAAATTTTACACATCAACCTATGTGGACCTACAAGAATGAAGGGATTAAATGATGAGAAATACTTTATACTACTGGTTGATGGTTACACAAGAATGATTGCAATTTTCTTTCTCAGAAATAATTCAGATGATTTTGAACACTTCATGATATAGAAAGAGATGGTTGAAACTGAGATGGACTTGAAAAACAAGTGCTCGAGATCAGAAAATGGAGGAGAATTTACATCAAATCATTTCATGGATTTTTGTGGCGAACATGGAATAAAGAGATAGATCTTCGTAGTCAGGACACCTCAACAAAATGGAGTTGTTGAAAGGAAGAACAAAACAATACAAGAAATGGCCAAAACCATGTTGAAAGATTCCAAGTTGAGTGACATATTTTGGGCACAAGCAGTACATACAACAGTTCACATATTGAATAGAGGAATGCTCAGAAGTAATATTGATAAGACTCCGTACACATTATGGAAAGGAATACCTACAAATGTGAAGCATTTCAAAGTATTTGGAAGAAAATATTATATCAAAAGAGAAGATGGTGGGCTTGGAAAATTTGACTCTCGAGTTGATAAGGGCATACTAGTTGGGTATTCAAGCAAAAGAAAAGCATATAAATGTTTCAGTCCAAGACTCAACAGGATCATGGAAAGAATCAATGTAATGATTGATGAGACAGGCATACATAAGAGAAAACAAGGAAGCAAATATTTAAAAGAGTAGGATAACAAGGAAGATCTAAAAGAAGAAGACGTAGAAGAAGCAGAAGAAGAAGAGCATCCAGAAGCAGAACAAGAGGAAGATGAGCAACAAATACCTCCTAAGACACCTAGCTAACAAGTATAGAAACATCATCCACCAGAATAGATCATTGGGAATAAATATCCAAGATTTGAAAGCCGAAGAAGAATACTCTCTCAAGAACAACAACACCTAACATTGTTATCTACAGTTGAACCAAGCAGTTTTGAAGATGTCGGTAAAGATGAACATTGGATCAAGGCTATGGATGAAGAATTGGATCAGATAGAGAAGAATGAAACATGGGAACTGGTTCCAATACCAAAGAACAATAACATGATCGGTACAAAGTGGGTTTTCCAAAAACAAATTGAACGAGGATGGACAAGTAACCGGAAACAAAGAAAGGTTAGTATGCAAAGGATGCACTCAGATTGAAGGTATATATTTTGAAGAAACATTTTCCACATTTGTGAGGATGGAAGCTATCAGGTTGATCTTATCCTATCCATGTTAAAAAATAATCAAGGTGTATCATATGGATGTAAAATAATCTTTTATAAATGGGGAATTAGAAGAAGAAGTCTACATTGAACAACCTGGAGGATTTTTACTACCATAAAATAAAGATTATGTTTGCAAATTGAAGAAAGCATCGTATGGACTCAAACAAGATCCTAGAGCATGGTATTTAAGATTAGACATATATCTACAACAAAAAGGATTCAAGAAAGGAAATGCAGACAACAATATCTACATAAAATTGGATCGAGACAGTGTATTAATAATTGAAGTTTATGTAGATGACATTATATTCGGAAGTGATGATGACAAAGTTAGTCAGAGGTTTTCCAGAGATATGAAAAATGAGTTCAAAATGTCTTTTCTCAGTGAGTTGACTTTCTTTTGGGATTAAATATATGTCAGCGCAATAAATGTATTTTCATCTCTCAAACCATGTATATCAGAGAAATGCTAAGGAAGTTTGGAATGGAAGATTGCAAACCTGTGAGTACTCCTATGAAAACCAATTGCAAGTTGAGAAAGGATGATGAATCGAAGGGTGCAGATCAAACACTCTACAAATCGATGATTGACAGCTTACTCTATCTGATAGCGTCAAGACCGGATGTGATGCAAGTAGTTGGGCAAGTTGTGATATTTTAAGCAACACCTAAAGAAGCACATGTTATGGAAGTAAAATGAGTATTCATATATCTCAAGGAAACATAAGAGTTTGACTTATGGTATCCAAAAGGGAATGATCTATTTTTAGTCACCTACATAGATGCAGATTGGGTAGGTAGCATTGATGATATAAGGACTACAAGTGGAGAAGCCTTCTACTTGGGTGATTTTTCTGGTATCATGGCTAAGCAAGAAACAATCATCAGTATCTTTGTCCACATCAGAAGCAGAATATATTTCAGTAGCAGGTTTCACTCAAGTTCTCTAGATGAAGAAAACTTTGCAGTATATACAAGTGAGGTATGATGAGCCCATTTCAATACTCTATGACAACACCAGCGCTATCAGTATCTCTAAGAATACAATGATGCATTCCAAGATGAAACACATTCCAATAAAGTATCACTTTCTATGGGAACATGCTATAAAGAAGAACATCAAGCTATAATACATTCGGAAAAAAATCAGATTGTAAACATCTTCACCAAACCTCTTCCAAGGGAGAGTTTTGAGTATATTTGATAGAAACTTGGAATAGTTTTTGCCCCACAATGATTCACAAAGCTTCAGGAACAGTAAAATAGGGGGAGAAGAACAGAAAACTTGAAGAATACAAGTAAATAATATTTTGAATGCTTTTCATATACATCAAAGTTTTACATGAGGAAGCACCATGAATATAAAGCATAAGATTAAATATAGGGGAAGAAAACCCAAGGATAATTACCCTTTGCCATTGATGCCAAAGGGAGAGAGAAAGAACAAATGCATGGAAATGAAGAGAAAGAACAAATACATAGAGATAGGGGGGAGTGATGGTCACAGGGGGGGGAATGATCACATGGGGAGCATGCACATGAGAATGAGTGTTACCATGGAATCAATGTTTCCATCAATGCTAAAGGGGGAGATTATTGAAACATTGGTTGTCATTGATGTCAACCCTTGAAGAAGTCCAGTAGCCCCAAATGTATGGTTATGGAACCCATAGTTGATCAAGTAAAAAGGTCATGAAGGATGGTGTAAATGCAGGTAAATCATTCATGGAAGTATATTCCTCGTCATGTCATTTCTAGTGATAGGTGGTACGCCACGTAGTTCCTCACAGTTGAGGAGTTATGGCCTTGTGAAGTTAGAAGCTCCGAAGGATGGTAAAAAATCCCCTAGTTGGTTACAAGTATTTAATGAAAGGGTAAAGTGGTTGTAACAAGAAAGTCAAGAATCCCCTAAGATTAAGGAAAGAGGTTACTCAAGAAAAGTATAAATACACCTCAAGAAGTCATTCACAAACACATTCACTCACTTATTCTATTGAATATCTTATAGTGAACTAGTGATCTATTGGCAAGTTTTGTGACGACAAAATATAAGGTATCAACAAGTGAGATGTGTGGGAGTTTTGGGGTTTCAAAAGAGAACGAAATTTTCTGAGGAAACCCTATTTTAGTTTACCCTCACAACTCATACTACTAGTGCCCCATGAAGCATCCCCGTAGGTTGCTTAGAGCTCATCATGCAAGGCCCCGCGTGACAGGATGTCTTAGTCCCGCGAGGAAAAGACAAATTTGGGGGTAATGCTAGTACCAGGTCCCTAAAGTCATAAGTGAGCTTACAGGTCAGATCCATTATGTATAAGGTCAACTATAGAGGTATTGGTATGCTTATGTGCTTGTTGTGATGGTTATACTTGGTTATGGTATGATACATGCTTGAGGTATATTTGATTTGGCACATGATTGAGGTACATCTTGGCTACATGGTTGATAGAGATATATTCTTATATTTGGTTATGATATGATTGTTATGGTTCAACTTTCAGATGTGGGTGTATGGTTGAGGTATACACTTGATGTATGGTGGCATATGCATGAGGCACATGCTTTGGTTCTTTGAGGATATTCATTGATGATATGGTACAGTTCTATACATGTTTGATGCTATGGTATATGGTATTGTTGGCACAGGGGTGGACCCAGGGTTCAACGCTTCAACAACGTACCAAAAAAACCCTAACTACCATCCCTTTCAGCAACACCTGCGAAGCAGATGAAGTATCACCCGAGGTAGAGGAAGGGGTGGTTGCAGGACTCAAATGTCTGCAACCTAGCTGGGACATAGATCTGTGATTACACCACTCTAACAAAGCACTTAGTAGTTAACATTCATCAGTATTTAACCCTTATTCACATCGCAGATCCAAAACCTAATTATAGAACAACGCAGTATTCAACCAGATCTAACACATCTAAGCACTTAACACATGGAAAAAGATCAGATCTAGCATTTATTCACATCACTTAAGCACTAAGCTATCATACTAGATTCATCTAAACATTCATTACTACACTTAAGCTTAAATTATATACACAAGACAATAACCAGAATGCACAAAGCAACCATAACACAAGATATACATGGTTCACCCCAGTGTGGGGCTACGTCCACCAAATATTCTCTTCTTTATTATCTTCTGTCAAGCTCCGTACAAGCACAGAGCATCAAAACCTTACTCTGCAGAGGATAAGAGATCTGTGCACACCTCACCAGATCCTCCTTCCTTGAATTAGATCACAGCACAAAGCCTCCTTACACAGTCTGTGCACAAAGCACTAAAGATGACCCGCACTTCTCTTTACAGCCTCAACATACACTAAGAACAGAGCCTCTTACAATTACTTGCACTTAGCACCTAGCATCACACCACTTACTTACATCGCCTAGATTTCTATTTATACATTACAAAAGGGCCTAAGCATGGGTAAACCCATGGGCCAACATCCCCATGCCTGGTACATAAAAACTAATCCCAAAGATTCCCTAAAAAGGGGCTGAGATCCCACAATCTCTGCTTCAACTTGCGCTCTACCTTCGACCAGCCTGTCGAAGTCCCAAAATAGGTCAAACATGACCAAGGATCTCCAAAACTTGGTCAAGGGACAACAAGCTACCAACACTCACTTGTGACTCATCCCGAGTCACTCTTCTCTGGGTAACTCTGCCTCAAATGCCTCGAGCTTGGCTTGAGCTGCCTCGACCTGTTGCTTCGCCAAGGTCTCCTGCTCAGCGAACTCTTGAATAAATGCCTCGTTCACAGGTCCCTCTAAGCACTGCTCTACTGAAGTGACTACTTGTTCCAACTCTTCTCCTCAACCTTCAATCTCCTAAAAAAGTAGGCAAGCTGCATCCTAGACTGGCTGGAGCTTCTAAGTCACTTCCATGACTTTTCTTTGTATGGCATGGACCTGTTGCTGAGACGTGCGTTATTCTTGGGATATTTTCATTCGCTCGACAATTGAAAGGGATTCAACTGCACTTGTATTGTTAATTCTTGTTGCTTTTCTTCCTGGAGTTGTGACTCCAGTGTCTTTAGTTCAAGGTCCTCGGTAAGGTGCTCATAATTCTATGCACTGCGACTGCTAATTTGTTTACATTCCAAGTCTAATTCCTTGATTCTCTGGACTGCGCTTCGTGTGGTTTATTCTCACTGGTCTCTCACTTCCTGCAGAGTGCTTGGTACTGCTTGTAACACCAATTCGGTTATTCTATGTTGAAGTTGTTGGATGGTTACAGCAAGCTTCGCTACTTGACTCTCCATTGGGTCTTCTTCTATCTATTCCAAGCCTGTCACAGAGCGAAGTGATCTGTTGACTGCTTCTTTAACTCTAACATGTTATGTGAGAAACTTTTCTTTCTCTTTATGGATCTGTGCTTTATCCTCTTCGAACTTGATTTGGAGGTCGTCCTTCTCTTTTTGCGCAACTCAGAATTGTTCTATGACTTCTTCTTGTGCTTTCTTCAGGGCCACTGTGGCCTGTTCTTATTCTTTCTACACGCGACGAAGGCGAGTTTTAGTCCCACCAGCTATTTTGTGAAGTTGGGCAGGCTCATCTCTCAACTCTGTTTCTTCTAATGGAAGGGGCGTAGTGGACACTGTGCAACTGGAGTGAAGGGCTTGTTGTACTCCTCTTAGTTCTGCTTCAATTCTTTCATACATGGATTCTTGTTTGGCTTTGTTTTTTTGAAAAATATCTTCTGAGGCATCTGATACAGTTGCGATAATGAAGTCGAAGTCATCGACCATGAGTATAATCTGCAGCTTTGGCTTACTAGCTTTGGAATTCTTCCGCGATGTAGGTTTCATGGGGGAAACCTTTCTTTTCTTGGATGTCTCTGTGTCATCAGGGGGATTCTGTGGTGTTGTTACTTCACCTTTCTTATGTTTATCTTCTTCCCCATTGTGCTCTTCTTTGTCTACTTCGTCGCCACCTCCTCTGCTAGGTGAATCTGATGCAGTTTCTTCTGATGTGCTACGTATTTCCTATACATCTTCCTTCTTTTTCTTCTTGCTACTATTGGGTGCATCATACTCTTCACGAGTAACCACCAGATTTCCAATGAGGTCAAGGTCGGACAGTTCTGCCTGGTTAACTGGTATAAGGAACTCTACGGGCCATTCCTTAGTGATTTCTTCCATGTCCTCCTCTGTGAGCTTGTAGTAGGACTGAAGCTCTTCTTTACTTTCGTCTGCATGTGCAATGATATAAATAAAATTCCTACCTACGTGGAACTTCATAAGGGGCTTGAACCTGTCCAGGGTGTTCAACGTCATATGAGGGAAAGACTCAATAGCCCTCTTTAGTTGTAGGTAGTAGGTATGGAATATTGTGTTCGACTTCCATTGTTTCCCCATATCGCCCGAATACCAGAGCATGGTGAAATTCGTAGCTAGTGGATTGAACGACTCAATGTTAGGGAAGGTTGCACCTTCCATCATCTCCCAAAAAGTGAATGTGAAGAGGATCAACAGCCAGCTAAAATGAAACTCATAGCCCTAATCCTGAGCTTCGCGACAACCCATTTCTAACTATTTGACTATGTAACTAGCCCAGTTCATCTGCAGTCCTTCCACGCATTTTCCTGCGAGGTCAACGACAAACCCTATGACCTACGTGGGTCTGTTCTTTCAGACTAGCTTACCAGCAATCAACTGGAAATAAAGGCACTCTACGCCATTCTAAATGGAGGCTACCTTATAGCCTTGTGTCCCCTTCTCTACATCATCGTAGGTGTTTTTTATTTTCTGCGCTAGGGCACGATCTGCAGCCTTGCCTGGATAAAAGTCTTGCGGGTCTGGTCCATGCATGTTTATTCCTGTGATCCTATGGATCAGTGCCAGATCGAAGGTTATGTGTTTTTATAGCCATATATACCCTCCATGGAAGCACGACAACAGGAGTTTAACACACCCGTTAACCTCCTGATGCCTTCCAAAATTTTGTATCTTCATCACGTTCAAGACAGTGGACCTCGTGATGTCCATAGTCCACGGCTGGGGGTTGATCTTCGACTTCTTCCCCTTGGTCTTGGGAAAATATTTGTGAGGTGCAAGCATGCCATAGATCTTGCGGTCTCCTAGGTTATAGTCACTGATCTTTAAGGTTGGAATCCTCTCCAATTGTAGTATGACTGCTTGTATTCCCTTCGGGAGGTACGCAGTGATGATTGTGTAGTCGAAGTCCCTCAGGACACTATCACGACTCACCACACCAGCCAGGGGTGGGATGTAGTCTGGCAGGATGGATGGGATTATATTTGCATTCTCCAAGTCATCACGATGCTTGGTTCTTTTCTTGATCGCAGCTCAGGATGGTCCAAATCTGCAAGCAGTCGACGGGGATGCTTGCACTCCTCTCATCGATGAGGCTTAGATGCCTGCGGACATCACCTTCTCAGCCATGAGGTATATTAGAATCTCTTCGACAACTTTTTCTTATCTGTTAATTTCATCTAACATGCACACTCGAGATCTGATATCTTAGGTCAGTGAACAATACTCAATGCAACAGAATGGATGGCAAGGTCTCAATGATCACTGCATGAAATCAACTAGTTCTATGTGGGCTCGGATAATCACAATTGGCAAAAGTGTTCTCGGTGCAATGCTCGATGGGATAAATATATATTATCATAATGGACTCTTCCAACGGGTAGGAACGCTTCAATAAATGTAGTTCCATCCGTTATGGCGCGGTCCCAATGGTCCAAGGGCGAACGTTTCAAAAATAACTACGTTTCTAGTCGTTTTGGAGCGTCATTCTAATGGTCATAATGCCTCCAACGGTCATATTTCTTTGTCGTGGAGAAGTGTCAATCTTTGTTGTACTAATATTCCAGTGGAGTTCAAGTTCTGGAAACCTTCCTTCTGTGAAGTCTTCCCTGGAACTTCTTGCAATTTTTCTAACTTTTCTCTCTTCTTACTGAGCTTTATGGCCTTCTTTCCTGTGATCTAAATCATTGTTTTCCTCTTTCCATTATCATTCTTATCTCCTATTGGCATGATAACTTCACACTGTGGAGGGTATTTCATAGGGTTCAAGGGTAATACTTCTTCTCTTTCCGGGGTAGGTGCTCTACTCTCTTGTACAGACATGTGTCTCCAATCTTCTTGTGTCTTTTCAACTACGACGTCCATATCATTGGTCTTTAGTAGCTTCGACTAGTTCTCTTGTTATCCCAGTAAGTGCATTATTCTCCTAGCCATGAAATCTCTTAATTCTTTCTTTTTGTGTTCTAGATCCTCCTCTTCTTGTTTCCTTCATATATGATCTTTCTCAATCCAGGTTTTTCCTAGCAAGATAGCAAATGGGGCGTTGTTCTCAACAAATTTAACAATCTCAAATTCTTATTCTGTTGAAGTGCCATGATCACTCATAGACATCTGGGTAAGTCTTCCACATAGGGTTATCAACTTTCCTCTAAATAATCCTATTCCTCTTAACAAAAGAACCATAGCATGTTTTCCCAAAATTTCCCAAGTTCTTTCTATCATGATATTCACCTATGTTTCCTCATCCAGAACACATTCTATGTCGAAGTCTCCTATTCTTGTTTCTATGTACTCTTTCTCTTTTAAAACCTCTGATAAGTTGATATCTTTGTGATCATTCAGGGTTTCTTTCATCTGTAGTAATACAGTCTCTGATTCTTTCTGGGGTTCTATCATATCCTTAGTTTCTTGGCTTGTCTCATATTCATCTTTTCAACTTTTGCAATTATTCTAGGGCAATCCAAAACTTCATGGTCCATAGATTTACATCAAAGACAACTAGGACCTCTACCATGGAATTCCTTATCAAGATGTCCCGATCTTCTGCAACTATAGAAAAGAGTTAATCCTCTCTTTCTTTTAAATGATCCCCAACCTTTCCTTTACTACGCATTGGGATCATAGTCTCTAACCTGCAAAAAATTCTTTCTAGGATCCTGCATCCATTTGTTAGTCCAAAATTTCTTTCTATGCATAGGGATAACATACCTTTCATTATTTCTATCATATCTATTCATAACAAATCTTCTTTCTTCTAGTTGTACCCTAGTTTTCAGACTAGGACAAAATTTATCAAACATACCTAGATTCATTCTTTTGAAACAAAAATTTTCACTTATCTTACCTTTCTCAAACCACAAAGCTTCAAGATATTACTTCATATATGAATTCTCTTCTTAGCACAAAGCTTCACAAGTTAAATAGAATATTGCACACTAAAGTAGCATATCTACGCACAAAGCTTTCTTTTCTTCAGTTCCCAGCAATCACAGTTTCAGGTCCACGCAACAGAACCATTTGTTGGCACAGGGGGAAACCCAGGGTTAAACGCTTCAACAATGCACCAATAAAAACCTAACTACCTTCCCTTTTGGCAACACCTACAAACAAGATGAAGTCTCAAATGAGGTAGAGGCAGGGGTGGTTGCAGGACTCAAATGTATGCAACCTAGCTGGGACACAGATCTGTGATTACACCACTCTAACAAAGCACTTAACAGTTAGCATTCGTTAGTATTTAACCCTTATTTACATCGTATATCCAAACCCTAATTACAGAACAACGTAGTATTCAACCAGATCTAACACATGTAAGCACTTAGCACATGGAAAAAGATCAGATCTAGCATTTATTCACATCACTTAAGCACTAAGCTATCATACTAGATTCATCTAAACATTCATTACTACACTTAAGCTTAAATTATATACACAAGACAATAACTAGAATGCACAAATCAACCATAAAACAGGATATACATGGTTCACCCCAGTGTGGGGCTACGTCCACCAACTCTTCTCTTCTTTATTATCTTCTATCAAGCTTCTTACAGGCACAGAGCATCAAAACCTTACTCCGCATAGGACAAGAGATCTGTGCACACCTCGCCAGATCCTCCTTCCCCGAGTTAGATCAAAGCACAAATCCTCCTTACACAGTCTGTGCACAAAGCACTACAGATGACCCGCACTTAGCTTTACAGCCTCAACATACACTAAGCACAAAGCCTCTTACAATTACTTGCACTTAGCACCTAGCATCACACCACTTACTTACATCGCCTAGATTTCTATTTATACATTACAAAAGGGCCTAAACATGGGTAAACCCATGGGACGACATCCCCATACATGTTACATAAACCCTAATCCAAAATATGCCCTAAAAAGGGGGCGAGATCCCGCGATATCCACTTTGACTTGTGCTCCGCCTTCGACCAGCCTGTCGAAGTCCCAAAATAGGTCAAACATGACCAAGGATCTCAAAAAATTGGTCAAGGACCAATAGGTACTAGTTCTATATATGGTTAATGCTCTAGTACATGATTTATGATGTTATGGTATCTACATTTGGCATATCTCATGGTACATGATTGATGCATGTTATACTACATTTGTTGGTACATGGTTGATGCATGGCATGGTACAGGTTTTGGTATAGCAAGATGATGGTACAATGACAGTGATAGGTCATATACAATGATAGGTTGAAAAGTTATAGGTTGACGTGACAGAGGCAATGACAGTGACAATGGAAGTGACAGAGACAGTGGTAGTGGTAGTGACAGTGACAGTGGTAGTGACAGTGACAGTGGTAGTGACAGTTGGTCTACATTTGTATTTTAGAGCGATAAGATGGGGCAAGGAAAGGGGGTTGTATCCTCCTTCTGGTTGTAGCCAGAGAACACAGGGAGTTCGATATTCCTTCAAGTTGGAGCCTGAGAATCAAGGGGTTGTATCCTCCTTCTAGTTGGAGCCATAGAATTTAGGGAGTTGTAGCTTCCTTCAAGTTGGAGCCTATAAATAGGGGGTTGTATCCTCCTTCCAGTTGTAGCCGGAGAAATTAGAAGTTGGTGCTTCCAATGAATGTATTATTTTGATATAAAAAAAAAAAAAGCATTTCATGGTTTTCTCCCATTTGGGTTTCCACGTAAATTCTAGTGTACTGTGTTTTTATGGATCATGCTCTATTGATTTATATTGCTCATGATATATTGATGATATACTATTGTTAATGATTACATATTGTGGTTAAAAGTAATAATAAAGTGTGCATACTAATTCACCCCCCCTCTTAGTATTCCAACAATAAATTTTGGAGGAGCCTTTGGAGCCATGTGATAAAATAACAATTCTCACCTTTTCCTCTTTATGACAAATTTTCAATCATCAAAATCAGATCTTTCAATCAAAATTTATGCCAATTGTAAGTTACGTACCTTTCAAACCCTTAATTTGGAGTATGTTTGGATGGTTGACCTTTGTCCTGATATATATATGAAATTTGAACCTTTATGAGTTTGAAATTTTATCCTATATTACTATGATATGACTTTTTAAACTCCTAAAAATTTCACAGTCTGAACCTACACTGATAAAAAGTTATAGCACATATACCAAAATGACTTGTGTAAAACTAATTTCAAGATCAGTAAAAATCCCCAACTTCCACAAGATATATCTCACAAACTATAATGATTCAAGTTATGAATTTTTTTCTACAATTAAGCAAATATGTCTCCTCGGGATTTTGAAAATTGTAGAGTCTGAAACTTTAATGAAATGTTTTTATAGAGAAAAAAAAAGATAGCCCGTTTGAGACTAATTTCAAGACTAGTCACAACCCTAACTTCCATAGGATATATCTCTGAAAATTTAATGAACCAGATCCTCAAATTTTTACCACATCCTAAAATTTCTATCTTTCCTCGATATCCTAAAAATTTTGTTGTCTTAAACTTCCTACAAAAAACATTATAGCAAAAATCCAAAGATGACTCCTTTAAAACTAATTTCAGGATGAGTCAAAAACCCTATCTTCCATAGGATATATATCTGAAAATATATTGAAATAGAACATGGAATTTTTACCAAAAGTACTTGGATATGTCTCTTGAGTAACCTCCAAATTTTGTTGTCTAGAGTGTCCCATAAAAAAAAATTATAGTGAAAATGCCAAGATGACTCGTTTGAATAAGAAAAACCCTAGGATCGATGCTCTGATACCAAATGTTATGAACCAATGCCTTGAGGATGATAAAAATTCAGTGAATAACAATCCACTTCGAAGGGGAAACCTCCTCTTACAATACATTCATTGTACAAGATGAGATGAGATCATCCTCAGACTAGGTCTCCTTAGTGTGTGTGTGTGTGTGTGTGTGTGTGTGTGAGAGAGAGAGAGAGAGAGAGAGAGAGAGAGATAAGGTACAACTATAATGAAAGGGTACAATGAAGGGTTCTATCCTACATACAAATATAACACTAGAATGTAATAATTCAATATATAGGGATTAATAAGGGGTTTATACTTAACATGGGGCTTTGTATAGGGATTAAGAATCTCAAATTAGGATATCACCAAACACAAGTTAAATAAGAATACAAATGGAAGACTACATTAAAGACAAGTCAAGGCATGTAAGAATGGATAGTAATTCCATTTGGTTTATCTAATGCACCATCTACATTTATGTGATTGATGAATGATGTCTTGTGTCACTATTTAGATTCATTTGTAATAGTGTATTTATATGACATATTAGTTTATATCTCTACTTGGGAAGAGCACATATCACATCTCATGCAAGTGTTAGAGACTTTGAAAAAGAATCATCTAATAGATAACCTTAATAAATGTGAGTTCTCTCAATAGTCATTGGTATATTTGGGGTATGTGATTGGTGGAGGGGAACTTAAGATAGATCCTGTGAAGATGGATGCCATCCTTAAGTGGTGAGTTCCTACTAATGTCACTGGATTTAGGATCTTTTTTGGGACAGTGCAGTACCTACATAAGTTTATAACATCCTTTTCAACAATAGTTGTGCCACTCCATGCCATAACTTCCAATGGTAAGAGTTTCCATTGGGGAAAGAATCAGTAGAAATATTTCGATGAGTTGAAATAAAAGATCAATTAAGAACTAGTTCTTACATTTCCTAAATTGCATAATACTTTTGAAGTGGAGATAGATGCAAGTGGATATGCTATGGGAGAAATCTTGATGCAAGGAAGTAAGATGATGTGCTATCATTCAAAAATGTTTCATGGAGGAGTCCCAAACTACCCTACATATGATAAGGAACTCTATGCCCTATTGAATATATTAATAAGTGGAAGCACTATTTGATGGGAAAGGAAACCATTATCCACATTGATCACCAACCAATGCAGTGTTTGCAGGCCTAGAGTAAGCTTCAACAAATCAAACACTACAAGTGGATCGGATTTTGCAACAGTTTCATCTAGTCATCAAATATAATAAGGGAATCACTATTAAGTTTCTATACATGATTTCAAGGCCATTGAAATCCAAGATTATAGCTTTGGGAACTCTTATGCACAAGGATCATTTTTCCCATGATGCATATAAAGAGGTATACATAGAAGATTAGAATTTTAAAGAGGTTTTTCAATAGTTATAGGGACAAACACATGTAGAAGAACGTGACAGTATGGCTAACTATCATCTCCAAAATGGGTTTCTCTACAATCTAGACAAGCTCTATGTTCCTAAAGGTGAAATATTGCATCTTATCAAAGAGGCTCATGCCTCCAAGGTTGTAGGACATTTTGGTGTTGGGAAGATAGTTTCCAACTTACAAAGGTATGTGTATTGGCCTATAATTAAAAAATATGTAGCTCAGTAAATTAGAGGATGCATACTTTTTTGTACTAGCAAACCCAATAATACAAAGCAAGGTTTATACCATCCCTAACCTATTCCCACTCGACCTTGGGAAAGCATTTCCATGGATTTTGTGGGTGGTTTCCAACAACTAGAAAGGGATGTGACTATCTATTTTTGGTATTTGACATGTTCAGCAAGATGTGAATTCTTATGCCTTGTAAAAATATCATCAAAGGACGAGAAGTAGAAAACATTTTCTTTGAATAGGTTTGGATGCACATTGGGATACCAAAGATCATCATCTCGGATAGGGATACCATATTTATCAATTCCTTTTGGACTACACTTTGGGAAAATATGGACACAAAGTTCAATATATCTACATCTTTCCACCCATAGATAGATGGGAAAATAAAAGTAGTCAACATGACATTGGTTCAACTTTTGAGGGGTTACAATCAAAAGCACCCAAAGACATGGGATGAATATTTGATATATATTCAAAACTCTTATGACAAAGTGGTCCACACTTCTAATGGTAAGTCTCGTTTTGAAATTTTCTTTGAGTGTTTGTTTCCTTTTCCCTTGGATGTTGTCTATGGAAAAAAGGGAGCGAGGGAAGATATCATAGGAGAAGCATTGAAAGTGGAGATTTTTTTTGAAAAGATTAAGAAGATCCATTTGCAAGTATAGGAGACATTGAGGAAATCACAGGAAAGGTACAAGGCCTGACATGATTAGTGTTAGGAAATAGGCATCCACACTAAGCCAAACAGGAAAGAAAAGACACATTTAAGCAGGAAAGTAAATGACAAACACATAGTACATAGAGATTTTACCCTGGAAACCCAAATGGGAAAACCAACATTCTTTAAGCATATTTCTCTCTTGTTTTCTTATTCATTCTATGAATAAATAGTTACATGACTAACCTTGGTCTACACCTAAGACACAATCTCCACCATACTCTCTTTATTTACACAAGACCAACCCTGCAAACAATTCGACATGCATATACATGACCATCAACATTTATCTAAATATTATCTTTTACAATACTGCAACACACCTTATTTATTGTATTTATAGCATGAAAAACCCTAAATCATGGCACCCAAAAATGGTTACAAATCCAGTAAATGATTGGTTGCAATCCCGCAAATCTCGAGATTTTGTTACAGTTGACTTCAGTCGGTCTACTAGTCAACCTCAAATTGGTATTTAGTTGGTTGTCACTTGACGTCCTGTTGGTTGAAATTTTGACTTCTTGTCGATCACTTTGACTTCAATTTCCCATTTGATCACTTTGACCTTTGAATTAACCATCAAATCAACTTGAATCATCAGTTGACTTATAACATAGTCGATCCGCCTTGACTAGACAGTCATATGATTTTTCTTTCACTACAAAGAATATAACAACCCAACATTCTCCCACTTTTTGTCTTCTTTGTTGATATAGGAGAACATGAACATCCATTCACTAACCCATGGAACCAATTCCCATTGCCTCTCTACACTAAGAGAACTTCACAACACTCACATACTTGGTCAAATAGTCTGCTAGTTTTCCAAAGTGTCTACCTTCTCCAAAAACATCTTCTTTCTTTCTACAATGTCTCTCACAAAATGGTATTATACATCAATATTCTTCATCCTAGATTGATACGTTGGGTTCTTTGATAGAAATATTGTGCTTTGACTATCACAATTTATTTTCATAGCTTTTTTTTAAACCCCGATCCCTAAACACAATCGATGCATCTATATTGCTTCTTTGCTTCCATGAGTGGCTGGCATGTATTCATGTTCTTATGTCGACAAGGCTATGACCATCTGTCACTTACTCATCCAACTAATTTCTCCACAAAATATATTGAACACATATCCATTGGTTGACCTTCATCAATCTAGATCTCCATCCCAGTCGAAATCAACAAATCCATGCACATTTACCTCACTATCAACTCCTTCAGGTTTCCCTTGGAAGCATATAGTATAATCTTTTGTGCCACACAAATACTTGAACACTCTCTTGATAGTTGTCTAGTGCTTTTTCCTAGGTGTCAACATGTATCTTCTCAATACTCCCACTACATGAACAATATATGGTCAAGTGCAGACCATTACATACATCAGACTACCAACAACACTAGCATAGGGAACATGTTCCATGTCCTTTGTTTCTTCCCATGTCTTTGCGTATTGTTCAACAATTAGTTTTGCTCCCACATGAATTGGCACCTTGACTGGTTTTCAATCTTGCATGTTGAAATGCTTCAAAATTGTTTCAATATAATTCCTCTGATTCAACCAAATAATTTTAACCACCCAATCTCTCTTGATGTCCATTATCATAATGAATTTCGTTGCACTGTGATACTGCATGTCGAACTTGGAGGATAGTTTCATCTTCACCTCCTTTATTGTGTCCATGTTGTTTATGATCTACAACATGGTGTCTCCATACAAAGCTACATATATGAAACAACATCCTTCTTCCTTGGAATATACACATTGATCATCTTTGCTTCTCATAAATCCCAAACTAAGGATGTATGTGTCAAACTTTTGATACCATATTCTTGTTGATTGTTTTAGATCATAAAGGGATCTCTTCAATTTTCACACTAGCTCTTTCTTTCCCTTTACTGCAAATCCTTTAGGCTATTTCATGTAGATTTTGTCTTCCAAGTCCCCATGTAGGAACGTTGTATAAAAATCCATTTTCTCTATCTCAAGATCAAATGTTGTATCCAGAGACATTATTACTCTAATGGAAGTTAATTTCGCAATAGGGGAATACTCTTTTTCTACTAGTCGAACTTTGAATTTCTCAACTTGTCATGTTTCATTCAACCTTTTTTTGAATACCTACTTGTTATTGATGGGTTTTCTTCCATTACGTAATTTGACCAAATCCAATGTCTTGTTTTTGTACAAGGATTACATTTCTTTGACCATGGCATCCTTCAAGAGTTTACCCTCTGTAGAGTCGACTTCCTCACTGACCAACTTAGGCTCCTCGTAAATGCTAGATAGCACAAATGAAGAATTGAAATCATGCAGACTGTACCTTTCAAATGGTTTTCTTACTAATTCAAACCTGCTTACAACCAAAGTCAGTTTTTCCACCTCTTCATTTTATTCAGTTGACTCATTTGAATCATCTTTTTCGTTCCTTAATTCAAACACCAACTTCTTTAGTTCTTTCTTTATTTGAACCTCTTCAGACTTGGAAGTTCCTTTGACTTCCCTGAAGACCACATATCAACTGTACACTATTTTACTCGATGCAAGATCCTAGAGATTGTATCCTTTCATTCCATCCTTATAGCCAATGAAAATACACTTGACTACCTTCTTGTCCATCACATTCCTCTTTTCCTTGGGAACATGCACAAATGCACTATATCCAAATACTTTGAGATGTGAAAGTGAAGGCTTATTACCAAACCATACCTCATGTGGATTCGATTCAACTAGCACTAATGAAGGATACCTATTTACCAAAAAAAATGTCATGTTCACTGCCTCTACCCAGAATTCTTATGTGATCCCTACACCACTGAGCATGCTCCTTGCCTTGTCCATCAACGTCATGTCCATTTTATTATCAACTCCATTTTTTTGTGGGGTATATGGTATGGTATTTTTTCATTCTATGCCACACTTCTTGGAAAACCGCTCAAAATAATGACATAATTCACCACCATGTTCATTTCTCAACACCTTGATCTTCTTATTTGACTGATTTTCCACAAGATGTTTAAACTCTTTGAATTTCTCGAAAACCTATTATTTCTTTCTCAAGAAATATATCCATGTCTTCCTAGAAAAATCATCTATGAAGGAAACATAATACAAGGATCCACCAAGTGAAGGAAGTAGTATAGGCCCAAACACATCACTGTGTATCAACTCCATAATCCCTTTTTCCCTTGTCTCTCAAGATGGGAAACTAACACACTTTTGTTTTCCATATATTCAATGTTCACAAAAATCGAATTCCAAATTAAAATCAGAAAACATTTGACCATACCTTTGTTGTACATATCTCAAATTATTTTTTTTCCAATGTGTTCTATCTTATAGCTCTATAACATGTTCGGGTTGACTTGACAAAGAAAATTTGAGTCGATTTGTATCAAATCAACCCGATTTAAGTCAAGTCAAGTTGAATTCAGGAACAACAATTTTATTGCATATAGTTGAGTCAACGTTCCCTAACAACCTGTATAAGGTTCCAATCTGAACTCCTTTCATTAAGATCGTCGCACCCCTAACCATTTTGCATGTATCCTTCTGAAATAGAGTGTGCACACCTGCATCACTCATCTTGCTTAAAGAAATCAGGTTTCTTTCCAAACTCACAATATGTAGCACACCTAGAAGGTTTATACTTCTCCAATATTCTAGTATTAGTCGAACTCTTCTCCATCCAACAATTTTGGTTGTCGAGTCGTCCCCCAAGAACACATATCCCCCTTCATATATCTCATATTTACAGAACCATTCTCTATGAGGTTTCATATGAAAGGATGCTCCCGATTCAATCAACCAAACATCCTAATTCAATTATGTATCGATCGACGCCAGAAATACATCACCCTATTTATCTGGAATAGTCTTTCTCTCAATTGATTTCTTCTCATCAAATATCGTACCAACTTTTGTTTCCTTCGAATTGCAATATCTCTTGTAATTCCGAACTCTACCACATTTCCATCATCTTCTTGTCGACCGTACTAGGGATTTATATCTACTCTTCGACTTCAACTTTCTACCAAATAATTTTTCGCTATCTCTATCGACTAGTTGACCTCTCACCATCAATGCATCTTTGGCCGATCCTTCCATGTGTTGATACTAAGAGGGGGGGTGAATCAGTGTCAAGTACTATTTAGCACCTTTTAAAAGCTTTAACTTTTCAATCAAATAAATGCATCCTAATATGCAATAAAGAACAGAAGAATAAATACACAATGCACAACAAATTTATGTGGAAATCCACATAATGTTTTTCTTGTATAATAACAATATTACATTCATATGAAGATACAACTTACAAGATTTTCTAGCTCCAACTGGAAGGAGGCTTAAAATCCCTAGTTTATAGGCTCCAACCTAAAGGAAACTAGAACTCCCTATATTCTCCAGCTCCAACTGGAAGGAGGATCCAACCCCCTATCATTTCCCCTTTCTTCCATCCTCAAATATGTATATAAAAGAATCAACATGTCACTATCAATGTCATTTTCACTGTCACTTTCACTATCATTGTCTTTGTCACTATCATTGATACATCATCATCATCAAATTGGATCCACATAGAGATCCTAGGTCCACATGGGTCCACATAGAGATCCTTGGTCCACATAGGTCCACATATTGAACCTAACAACCACATAAAAACATGTTCCAATCATGTACCAAAATCTCCAAAATATGAGCCTCACAAACTAGGTCCACATAGAGATCCTAGGTCCACATGGGTCCACATATAAACCAACAACCTCATGGCAACATCACAGCAACATCATAACTTCATAGTAGAACATACAACAACATTACAACCTTACAACAACATCATAACCTTACGACAAAATCACAACCTTATAACATACCTTGAGAATAAGAAAGACCTTAAGTGAATCCCTTAGACTTATCTTCCACACCAGAAGACACCCCAAACACCTTGTGTGCACCTTAGACTTGATATTTTGCTTGGTTACTCAAAAAATGTGAAATTTTGTCTTGTATTTATAGTAATCTTGTCTCCAAAAATTAGCTAAGCCCATCTCAATTTTTTGGATGGGTTGTTGGATGGAAAAATTCATATCTCCTCATTCCTAGGGACTTAGAGGGACTTCCATACACCGTTGGAAAGGTCTCAGAATAATATTTCCAACGATGTAATTTTTAGTTATTTATGTAGGGTAAAAATTTCCTCAAAGATAGGGTATCCAAATTGACCACAAATAATACTTTCAACAATCTCCATCTTGCAATATTGATATTGGACATATTTAGGCTTATTCACTTGACTGTAGGGGATTCTTCACTACACCTCCGGTGCTTATTATGGGATTCTTCAAAGCGTATTCTCATGAGGGAAATGCTTAAAGTTACACCATAAGGGGACCACTTTGGAGACTTCTTCAAGTAAACCCATAGGCTTCTTCATGTTGATCACCAATGACTAAATTTGACATCAATGAAAACACCATTCAACAATCTCCCCCTTTTTCATTGATGGAAACACTCATACTCCCCCTGTCATCATGCTCTTGATCTTTCTCTCCTCCTTTGAAATCAATGGAAAAGGGTAACTCTTCTCTTTGGGGTTGGTCCCCCTGAACTCATGGCGCTCAATAGTATTTCCTTTCCTATCTTCTTATCCCTTCCTTCCTTGTTATAGTCCTTGGAGCTATTTTGTGTGAATTCAATCCTCTTTATTTCCTCTTTTTATAGGATGTATATGTTATTTGTTCTTCTTATTGTTGTTGCAACCAATATTCATGAGTCTTCTTCTCTAATTTCACATCTTCGGGAATCAAACTTAAGATTATATCCTTGATCAAATATTTTACTGGCACTAAGGATATTATTCTTCAAATATGCAACTAGGAAGACATTTGTTTCTTTTACATTTTCACTTCCAAGACTCACTACACCTTTTCCAAGTATTTTGACAAAGGATTCATTTCCAAATGCAACACTACCATTCTTTCCTTTCTTTAAGCTAACGAATTTGTTTTAGTCCCCAGTCATGTGTGTTGAGAACCCATTGTCTATGTACCATTTGTCTTCTTTATTTTTAGCAAACAATGCTAATCGAACATCTTCCTTGATTGGATTCTCTTTCCTTTCCCATACTATAGTTGGTTTTATGGTAGGAGCATATTCTTTCATATCTATGTAATCTCATGTTTTGTGACCAATATTATTACATTTGTAGCATACAATGTTCTGATCCATTAGTGGATCAAATGGATAGTAATTTCAGTTGACAAATCCATGAGAATTTCCAAATCTATTATTTACATGATTTTCCTTTGGATACCCATAATCATTTATGTTTCTCATATAGTTGTTTCTTTCATTAATTTTATAGTGAATTGCTTTGTGTCCAAATTTTCTGCAAGCATAACAATGACTGAGAAAAATATTCTTATTCCTGGTAGAAAAGAACCTTCTTGGTATCTCACACCTTCTGAATTTTGATCTTTTGTTCTAGCTGGAGGTGTCATGTTCACATTGTTCTTCAAGTCTCTTTTGTTTGTTGATTCCACTTCATAAGGCATTTGCATAGTTTATATAATTTCCTTCATCTTCCTTGTATGTTTTATTTGTGTCTTTTGTCTTAAAACTGTTGTCATATCCAAGTCTTGTCTCATCGGTAGGTGATCTCTGTTTGCTAATAATTTCATCCAATTTTTCAATACTTCTTTCAAATTTCATGTCGTAATTCAACTTTTTTTCGTTGTCAACATCAACTCTTTTCTTGTGTGATCCAATTATGATTTCAATTTTTCATAATCTTCAGTCTTCTTGGCTTTATATAACTTCTCCTTCAAGATGTCAATCGTCTTTTCAAGCTCATGATTCTCTTCTTCAAAAAAATTCAATTCGTTTTTTAACTCTCTATTTTTGTTTCTGAGCTTGATATTTTCTTCTTCAACATGCTTCAATTTTTCAAGATTCTCTTCATCTTCCTGCTCACTTTTTGTGATGTCTTTGCTTCCCCAGAAAGATTCTATGTTTTCTTCTTTGGTCTCTGCATCAGACTCTTCTTCAAAATTGATTTCATCTATTTCATAATTTTTGTGGTCATCATTATGAGTTTCTTGAGTAATGAAGAGAAATTCCTTTACTTCCCTTTCTTCTCCATCGCTTTCATCTGAAGAATTGTTGTCCTCCTTGGAGTAAAGACTCTTTTTCTTGTGGAAGCTTTTATTTTCTTCAAACCTTACTTCCCTTTCTTCTCCATCGCTTTCATCTAAAGAATTTTTTTCTTCCTTGGAGTAAATACTCTTTTTCTTGTGGAAGCTTTTCTTTTCTTCAAAAGGAAATTTATTAGCATAGTGTCCTACTCTACCACAATTGAATCATTTAAAAGGTAACTTGCCTTTGTATTTGTCAGTTCCCCTTTTGAGCCTCCTTATGAAATATGCTTCTTCTTCATATGATTCATCACATGGTATTTCTTCTACCCTCTGTTATTTGTTCCTTGTTTTCTTCGTGGATTTAAAAGTTGCTTCTCTATTTGGAGGTCCATTTTTTGTATATGTTCTCATTTCATATGTTGTGAGGGTCCCATGTAGTTCATCCATTTTCATTTTGGTCAAATCCCTAGTCTCTTCAATGGTCGAGACCTTGGCATCATATCTCAAAGGAAGTGATCTCAACACTTTCTATACAACCAAGGATTCTTTGACTTCTTCTCCTAATCCTCTGATGGCATTGACAACTTCATCTACTTTGAGTAAATAGGTTGCAATATCTTCCTTTTCATTCATTTTCATATTTCAAACTATGCTCTATGTCATTGAAGCTTGACCTGCTTGACTTTTGGATCACCTTCATAAATATTGTGAACTTTATCCCAAACCTCTTTAGTTGTGTTGCAACCCATCACCTTGCTAGAAATAGTTTGTGTCAATCCACTTATGATAACATGTCTAACCTTTGAATTACAACTCATTAATTTATTCTCATCTGGATTGATTGGAGTATTTTTTGGAAATTTATAGCCATTGACAACTGGGAGCTATATATCCACTCCTAAAGTTGTCAAGTAAGTTTGCATTTTATTGCTCTATTATGAATAATTGTTTCCATCAAATGGTGGAATCCCATTTGTAATCTGGCCTTCCATTTTTGCTCATGATATTCATTCCAGTGATTAGATTGTTCTGAAGGTAACATGCTCTCATACCAATTGTTTATACTGAGAAGGGGGGTGAATCAATATCAAGTACAATTAAGCACCTTTTAAAAACTTTAAATTTTCAATCAAATAATCCCAATATACAATAAAGAGCAGAAGAATAAATACACAGTGCACAACAAATTTAAGTGGAAATCCATGAAATGTTTTTCTTGTATAATAAAAATATTACATTCATATGAAGCTACAACTTCCAAGATTATCCAGCTCCAACTGGAGGGAGGATTCAACCCCCTATTTTACAGGCTCCAACTTGAAGGAAGTTACAACTCCCTAGATTCTCCAACTCCAGTTGGAAGGAGGCTCCAACCCCCTATCCTTCCCCCTTCCTTCCACCCTCAAACATGTATATAAAAGAATCAAATTGTCACTATCATTGTCTCTGTCACTATCATTGATACATCATCTTCATCAAATTGGGCCAACATAGAGATACTAGGTCCACATGTGTCCACATATAGAACCCAACAACCACATAAAAACATGTTCCAATCATGTGCCAAAATATCCAAAATATGAGCCTCACAAATTGGGTCCACATAGATATCCTAGGTCCACATGGGTCCACATATAAACCCCAACAACCTCATGGAAACATCACGACAACATCACAAATTCATAGTAGAGCATACAGAAACATCACAACCTTATAGCATACCTTAAGAATAAGAAATACCTTAAGAGAATCCCTTAGAATTCTCTTGCACACCATAAGACACCCCAAACACATTGTGCACACCTCAGACTTGATATCTTGCTTGGTTACTCAAAAAATGTTAAATTCTATCATGTATTTATAATAATTTTGTCTCCAAAAATTAGTTGAGTCGGCCTCAATTTTATGGCTAGGTTGTTGGATAGAAAAATTCATATCTCCTCATTCCTAGGGAGTTAGAGGGACTTTCGCATACTATTGGAAATGTCTCATAGTAATATTTCCAACCATGTAACTTGTTATTCTGTTTGATTTATTTACATATGTTAAAAATTCCCTCAAAGATAGGGTGTCCAAATCGACCACAAATAATACTTTCAACAATCTCCATCTTGCAATCTTGATCTTGGACATTTGTAGGATTCTTCACTTGACCATAGGGGCTTCTTGACCACACCTTCGGTGCTTCTTGTGGGATTATTCAAAGCATCTTCCTATGAGGACCATGCTTAAATCTACACCATAAGGGGACCACTTTAGAAAATCCTTCAAGTAAACCCATAGGATTCTTCATGTTGATCATCAATGACTGACTTTGACATCAATGACAACACAATTCAACACCACGTTCTTCTGATAATAGATATGCAGCCACATTTTCTAGCACTAGTGTGGTCGAATTACTCCCTATAGCCACGACTAAGTATCCTAGGACTCTGGAAAAGAACATAATAGGCTAATACATTTCTCCTCCTTAGTGATTTTAATATCCACGGACAATAATATACTTATTATAGTATTGAATGAATTTAGGTGCTATGTTACCAAGATCCCATCATTCATCCTCAGAATATACGATTTCCTTCTAAGGAATAACTTGTTTACCAAGTATTTTGACTGGTACAAGCTTCCCAACTTATCCCATAGTTTATGTGCAGATTCTTTTCCTGAGACATTTAGCAATACCGAATCTACAAGACAAAGTCAAATCATACTCCTTTCCCTTCTTTTGAATTTCTCCCATTCTTCCCTCGACATACTTGTCTGAATGGTTCCTGGGAATACCACTTCCCACTTACTCTCTATCTACAAGGATATTTTCAATTTTAAGCTTCCAAAGCTCAAAATTTTGTCCATTGAATTTTTTTATCTCTATCCTCGAACTGCTTGCCATTATTTCAAGCACAACTTTAAATATCTTTGACTTATGACTCCCACTGGACCTAGGTTTATCTCATATCCAATATCTTCTCAACCTTGCTTTGATGTGACTTGAACATAGCAACATATACACTATGATACCAAATTTTAGTAAATATACATCCACACTAAATCAAATAGGAAAGAGAAGACAAATTTAAGTAGGAAATTAAATGACAAACACACAATACATAGAGATTTTACCCTAGAAACCCAAACGGGAAAACCAACATTCCTTGAGCATATTGATCTCTTGTTTTCTTGTTTATTCAATGAATAAAGAGTTACACAACTAAGCTTGGTATACACCTAAGGAACTATCGCCATCATACTCTCTTTCTTTACACAAGAACAACCTTGCAACCAATTCGACATGCATATACATGACCATCAACCTTAATCTAAAGATTATCTTTTACAATATTACAACACGCCTTATTTATAGGATTTACAACACACAAAACCCTTAATCACGGAACCCAAAAATGATTACAGATCCATGCAAACGATTGGCTACAATCCTGTAAATCTCAGGATTATCTTACAATTGACTTCAATTGGTTTACCAGTCCACCTACAGTCATTCTTCAATTGATTTCCACTCGACCTCCTATCAACTAACCTTTCGATTTTTTGTCTATCACTTCAACTTCAAATTTATTGGACGATCACTTCTACATTCGACTTACCCATCAACTCGACTTGACTTGTTGGTCGACTTATAACCCAATCGATCCACCTCAACTGGACAATCAGATGACTGTTCTTTCACTGTAAAGAATATAAAAACCCAACAATTAGCATAGAACTAAGAAAACATTCAAGGTGGGAGACAAAGTTTGGTTGCATATGAACAGGGAAATCCTATAGTGTACTGGTAAGAAGATCAAGGTTCTATGATATGGCCCTTTTCAATTATTGGAGAAGGTGGTTGATAATATCTACAAACTCAATCTACCTCCATATATGCACATTTACTCAGTAATGAATGTGGAAAATATTAAACTTTATGAGACTTCCATGTTGGATCAATAAAATAACGAGCGGATCCTAACTATCGTAGAGGAATTAGCACCAGAAACTCAAGTAGAGTTGGAAGAAGATACAATTTTTTATAAGAAGTCTAGAAAAACCAAACAAAGTCCACATGACCTCTAATAGATAGGGTTGAAAGGACAACTTCTAGGTAAGGAAAAATGGTACTCTAGAGAGAAGGTAGAGGAAACATTTCCTCACCTCATTTAGTAAAATATTTTGGGGACCAAAATCCTCCCTAAATGGGGAGGTATTATCTAGAATGGATC
This sequence comes from Picea sitchensis, assembly GCA_010110895.2. Taxonomy (NCBI): domain Eukaryota; kingdom Viridiplantae; phylum Streptophyta; class Pinopsida; order Pinales; family Pinaceae; genus Picea; species Picea sitchensis. Next base: position 28,607 of record SNQJ01S0015744.1, read on the forward strand.
ATTATATAATTTGTCATTGATCTTGTTACTTTCTAGGTGGGGAAATTGGAGTAATTGGATTTCATGACCTACTTTAGTGTCAGATACTAGTTTAGATATTTGGGGTTCGAAACCTTCCAAACCCAATTTGAGGCATCAAATGACACTTTTCAGGGTTAAAATCTTGTGAGCATAGATCACAACTCCTAAACATTATTCTACACATTGAGATCTTTCCAATGGTTCTAAAATCACCTCAATCATAGTTTGTATGCGGAATTTATGCCTCACGTAAGTTGATCACCATGGTACTAAGTGGATACCATGTCATCCCCCACTACTCACACATGCGGGGTTGGTCACGTGTGGACTTTTAAGAATATTTTAGAAGGTCCAAAATGCAAACATTAATTGAGGGTTGAGGCATGCAAAAACCCTAGCCATAACCCTAGACAACTATCATTCTATGTTGAATATTGGGTTGCTACAAAGAGAAGGGGTTCAATTCTTTATCATTGTACTTGTTCCTTAGTTAAGTAGAGAATCTAGGAGTGCGAGTTGATAGAAAAACAAAGGAGGTGGAAGATTCTATAAAAACCATTCAAGCAACAGTTTCAAAGGCAAATCCATAGTGAGTGCCCCTTTCATTGTACTTGCATTTCATAACTAAAGAAAAAATAATTTTCCAAGGTCACATATTTTGTTCATTTGTGTGGATGGTGCGTTCATTTCCTTGTTCTTTTATTTTCAAATTTCAATTATTTCTATAAATTTGAGCATTAATATAGTAATACTAAATATGGGATCTACGGAAATAAATTTCATAATAAAATATTTCAAAATATTGAAATATCAGTTGTGACGAACTATTCCAATGAAATATACTTGACAATTTACAAATTGTCTCTATCTATCCTTGCACCAAAATAAATATACTTAGGATCAAGCCTCAATGAATAAGGAATTATAGATCCAATAACCACTAGGAATGTAGTGAATCCCTCTACTATATTAATGTCTACTCTTTTGGATCTCCTCTCTAAGATCTATTCTCCTTCCTTAGAATTTATATTTCTTAACATTTTTTCTTACCATCCAATTAATTTTCCACATGCTCATATTATGTGTTGACTTGGATGATGTGGTTCCTAGAAGGATTTTATGATCATTGGAATCACCTTATTTTAATATTTTTTCTTCCTCAATCTCATTTAATAATATATCACTTGTCCCCATCTCAAATCTTCCTTAAAAAACCACTTAACCATCATTGACAACCCACATTATCATTGTCAATGAGATAAACTAAGGTTGTTGATGTCAACTTGCAAGGGATATCAACATTAACTATCTCGATGTTGATGAGAGGTACATTAATAAGTCTCTTGTTGATGGGAAGTGCGTTAAGAAGTTGGTTATGAGTCTCTTATATATGGGAGGCATGTTGATGCATTATAAATGGGAGGTATTTTTATGAGTCTCTTGTCAAAGGGAGGTACATCAATGAGTCTCTCATTGATGACACTACTCATTCGCAACTCCCTCATTTGTGAATCCTTCATTGACTTTCCTACCATTGTCCAGGATTCTATTATTGTCATCATTGTATCTTGTTTTTAGTCAATTCTTCATCAACCCTTTATCTTATCCAAATTTTAACCTTATGCCTTGCCGCTATCCTTTGTCAAAATATTGCCTTTAGATTCTTCCTTTCTTCGACCCAAATTTCATATTATACCTCCCTTTTTTTGGATTTTATTGTCCCTAAAAAACGTCATTAAATTTGAAGCCTCTAATCCATAATTGAACTCCAAAAATTGGTATGATAGGATTCATCCTCACCTTCATGATTTATTAAAGTTCTTGTAGCTACTTGTGATCTAGATAAAAAATTAAGTTTCCCTCTTTGAAGTTTTACACCTCCTCAAGTTGTAATAATTTATCTCAATGACACCTTTCATTTTGGGATGCACTCTATCTTGAGATACACTTGAGCATTCCACCTTTGTCACTATTCTACCAAGATTCCCAAGATCTTCATGGTGAGGCTTGGATATTACCTCAATTATTTTTCAATACCTTGGTCACTATATCCCATAATATTCTTCAAAAAATTAGAACCAACTTATTTGGTGTATTTCTCAAAACTACCAAAAGATTTAGCATGAACAAGAGAATATGGTGAAGTTCTTACCAGAGTTTACTCTATAATAAATTATGCATCTTAGGTAGAAAAAAAATATTATCCTACCTTATTCACCTATTCAAATTCTATTTGAAGCATGGCCAAGTTTCGTTGTTTGGAATTTTGATCGAAATGGATATTGTAAGAATCTAAATGGCTTAGTTGTTTTTGTATTAAATGATTTTGCATAAGAACCCTTGCTAATATCCATGCTTGAAACCCTTATTCAATTCCATCCTGATTTCTAGTTGATATACTTAGAAGAATCTTGTGTTCAATAACTTGGAGAAGTTAGGGAATTCCCTCAAAAGTGGTTAAGCTAAGTAGTGTAGAGTTTTTTTCCATATGGAGGAATAGTGGAGTCAAAGAAAAGGCATTACCTCCATGCTCCACACAAAGAGTGGGAAAAAGGACTTGAAAAGTGACTGGGGAAAATATGAATGAAAAGGTAAGAAAAGGATAAGGCATAAAGGAAATGTGAAGAAAAGGAAAGAACTTAACCACCATCAGAGAAAAATAAATGATTAGTGTCATCAATGTAAATCCACCACCCTATGTGGAGTGGGAGATACAATGAAAAGGATGTGTAGGTTGAGCATGTGGAACTTGGGCATGCAAAGGTTTCAATGAGTCGAAGAGAGGTGTTACCTTCGCATTATGAACAAAGGTTTTGGGCATAAGGAGGTTTGAAAGTGGTATGGGACATGGAACAAGAATCAAGGGACTTGTGAGGATCATCCTTTGTACTCTAGATAACTACTGATGCAGAGTGTGGGGGACTAAATGTTAGAGGATATGACTCTACCATATACACTCTTATAGAAATAAGACCTATTAAAAAATAGTAAGAAGGAATTTTAGGCCCACTTGGAAACAAAAATAAAGAGGGGTAAATCATTTGGAAACATGTGGGTGGCTAGTTGAATCATAGGGTGCAATGTGTCTACCAAAAATATGTCCTACTCCTTGAGTTTTCTAGAATTTGAAATTTTGAATGGATTCTATAACATGATCTTGGGTGCTATTAGGGAAATCGTTTTAGAGGTCATTTCATTTTTCATACCTAGTAACATAGGAATAAAGGATGGTTCTGCAAATGAAACAAGTTTCAATTGTTGGATTTTTTTATTGTTAGGCAAGAGGAAAATAGAGGTGGAGGAGATATAAAGAGGAAACGAAAGAAAGAGGAAGATTAAGAGATTGATAAACATGTGCATGAAAAAAAATACTAATATAATATAAAACATAATAATAACAATGGCACATTCACACAATATACACAAGATTTACCTTGGAACCCTTAACTAGAAAAACCAACTTTATTGAGAGCCACGCCTCTCTCTATCTCATTGTATTAACTAAACCATTTACCATATAATTATTTAGGATTTTTTTACCTTCAATCAACCCTAGTCCATTAATCTAGATTATACTCTAACCCTAATCCCTTAACCAAGATTGTATTACAATGGGTTGAAACCATAGGCCGAAATAATACATAAAAATAAAAAATCAATATCAACAACCCACTATGCCCCAATGCACCCCCAATTGGGGGGGTGTGGGTACCCTCAAATTCCCACTAATATGTGACTAATTCTACTTGCCATCATTCTCCCACTTATTTAATACTTAACAAAAAAATGGGGGTAGGGGAAAGAAATTCATATAATCGACTACTAGGGCAACAATTCCCATTATTTATCTACACCAATAAAAAAAATTCATACTAATAGAATTTGTCAATGAGTTTGCAAAAATATTCAAGGTATCAACCTTCTCCAACAACACTTTATTTTGTTCAACCATGTTTATGAAAAAATGATATTTCACATCAATATGTTTTGTCTTGGAATGATAACCAAGGTTCTTTGAGCCAAAAAAAATTGCACTTGAGCTGTCATAACCTATCCTCATTACTTTCTGAACAAATTCATTACTTGAACACAATATTTGCAACCATACATATTCATTACTTCCATGAGATTTTTCCATTTATTTAGCTTATGTACTTAACAGTGAAACTATGGCCTACCTCTTGCTCATCCAATTGATTGCTCCACTAAATAGGTTGAAACATAACCACTTGTATATATTCTCCAATCAAGATCTTCAGTCTAATCTTCATAAACAAAACCATGTATATATATCTCTTTGTGAGGTCCAAGTCTTCCTTGGTATCATATTGCTTAATCTAAGGTTCCACACAAATATATGAAGACCCTTTTTACAATCGTCCAATGTTCCTTCCTTCGTTTTGACATATACCTACCCAAAAATCCCACTACATGGGCAATATATGGCCTATTACAAACCATATCATACATTAGACTTCCAACAATGCTTGCATAGGGAACATAGGACATGTCCTTTACCTCTTCTTGCATATTGGAACATTGATCTACATATAACTTTATGACTACATGAATAGGGAACTTTATTGATTCATATTCCTACATATTAAACCTTTGCAATAGTGTCTCAACATATTTCCTCTTATTCAATTTGAGTTTCTTGTTTTCCCAATCTATTTTAATTACCCTACCCAAAATAAAAATTTCAGCACCAAGATATTTAATATCAAATTTAAAAGAAAACTAATTTGTGACATCCTTGATGATTTCCTTAATTGTCCCAATAAGGAACATATAATCAACATATAATACCATATAAATAACATGATCACAAACTAGCTTGGAATACACAAAGTGATCAACTTTGTGTCTTGAGAAACCAAGTCCCAATATATAAGTATCAATTTTTTTATACCACATTCTTGGAGATTGTTTTAATCCATATAGAAACTTTTTCATCTTAAGCCAACTCCTTCTTTCCCTTCATTGCAAAAACTTGTGGTTTTTTCATGTAGATTTCTTATTCATGATCCCTGTGTAGGAATGTTGTATTTGCATCCATCTACTCTACTTCAAGATCAAAATAAACAATGATAAATACAATAAATCTAATAGAATTTAATTTAGAAACATGAGCAAAAATTATCACCAAAATCAATTCCCTCCACCTAGGAATATCCCTTTGTTACTAGGTGAGCTTTGTACTTATCTAATTTTTCGTATGGATTCAAATTATCCTTAAACACCCATTCACTACCAATTAGTTTTCTTCCAGTCATCAATTAAACTCGATCATGAGCTTCCTTTTTATCCAGGGCATCCATTTCTTCAACCATGACCTTCTTCCAGATTTTATTATCCTTTGAATCCATTATCTATTAATAGTTTAGGATCATCATAAATAATAGGTAGAAAAAAACTAGAATGAAAATTAGGTGTGGTATACCTTTCTGGTTTCCTTCTTTCCTGAATCGATTGCCTCAATATTGGAGTTTGAGGTTCTTCCTCTTTTGGTTCATCTTCTTTTGTTGACTCAAATTCTTTGCCTTTCAATTCAAACTCTATTGTATTTGTTTCTTCTTCCCTTGGTTGGACTTCCTATCTAGGAATAGTTTTAACCTCTAAATACTACATCCCAACTCTAAACAATCTTCTTTATTACTAGGCTCCAAATTTTATAACCCTTTATACCATGTTTATGACCAAAGAAGATACATTTTTTAGCTTTATTATGTAACTTACTCATATTTTCCCTTGGAATATGCACGTAAGTATCACACAAAAAACCCTAAAATTTTTAAGAAAGGGTTTTACCAATCCATGGCTTATGCATATTTTTATCTATTGACACTGGTGTGGGTGATCAATTTACCAAGTAACATGTAGTATACATTGCCTCTACCCAGAATTCCTATGATAACCTTGTACCATTGAGCATACTTCTTGCCTTTTCCATAAATTTCTTATTCATTCTTTATTCAACTCCATCATGTTGATGGGTGTATGGATTATTCTTTTGCCTTAATATTCTACACTTCTTACAAAAATTTTGAACTCATTTATGTAGAACTCTCCACCATTAATTGTACTCAACACATTTATTTTGTTTATTGTTCGATTCTCTACAAGATCCTTAAAATCTTTAAAATTACCAAAAAGCTCAAATTTCTTTTGGAGGAAATAGATCCATGTGTTCCTCAAGAAATCATCTAAGAACAAAACCTAATACATAGCGATGTAATAGGCACATATCCAAACACATCAATGTGTATCAACTCCAAGATTCCTTTTTCTCTTACAACACCAGGTGAGAATCTTATTATGATTTTGTTTACCATACATATGATGTTTACCCTATTATTATTATCTTCAATCATACCTTTACCATGTAATTCCCAAAGTCCCTTCTCTCTAGTGCGTGCTAGTATTTGATGTCATAGAATTGTCTTCTCTCTAGGGACAGTAGAGGTCATGTCTTCTTGATTACTACCCTCAAAAAACAATAGAAATGTTATACTTGTCATTAATAGTTCTTCTAATAACTTGTATAGAGTTACAATATAAAATCCCCTCATCAACACCATTTCTCCTTGAACCATCTTTTAGATTTCATTTTCAAATATAGTAGGCATGCCTACATTACTCATCTTACTTAGGGATATGAGGTTTTTGGATGGATCTGCAATGTACGAAACCCCAAGGAGAGTTATAATCCTTCCATATTTTAGAAACAACTTGACCCGTCCACGTCTTATGATTTTGGTTGTCGATTCATCTCCTAAAAAAATATTACCTCCATTGTACTTTTCATATTCACAAAACCACTCGCATGGAATGAAGCACATGATTTGATCAACCATACATCATGATCTAAATGTGTACTTGTAGATTCCAAGTAAACATCACCTCCTTCCATGGATATTTTCATTTTTGTGGTTGTAGATTCCAAGTAAACATCACCTCCTTCCATGGATATTTTCATTTTTTTTGTGGGAGGCTATGGGAAAACAGGACCGTGGAGCAATAAAATAAAACAAATGCAAAAACAAAACACAAAGAGACACACAATACAAGAGAGACATAGATTTACGTGGTTCACCCAAGGTGGGCTACATCCACCAGATAAAATTCCAATTCCTTCCTTTATTATCCAAAGAACGAAGGATGTCCACAAGAAACTCTGTTGTAACTTCCCTCTTCTTTCTCTCTGCGCTAGCCTCCTCTCTCAAAATACACATTCACTCATCAAACTATAGCCATTTATACATTTCCCCTCATAAAAGAGGGAGCTCTCTAGGGTAAAACCCTAACATAATCTCTAATATTAGATCTCGTGACTCTAATGAATGCATACTCTTAGATTTACAATGAAATTACAATATAATTTTATACAAGGTGGTTTGCTTTGGGGGTCTACACCCCTGCACTTCAACCGGAGGGATAATTCTGACTCCCTGTGGCAAGTAGGGGGTGCAATTCTGTGACTTCAGAAAAGTGTACATACTTTCCTGGGTAAATACTTCAAGGGGTAGTTAAACACTACCGAAAGTAAGGACCGACTGTAGAAGATAATCGCTCCAGCCAACCAACAATCTCCCACTTGAGACTCGGGATCTCAAAACTCCACCGTTGTTGTATATGTTTGACTCTAAACATTCTTGGACCTAGAAAATTCCTCATCTCTATCTCATTCTGAAGACCAACTAAACTGAGCATGAACTCAGCTTCTCCTTGGTTACTCCCTTTGTTAACATGTTTGCAGGATTCTCATAGTGTGTACTGGCTTCAAATAATTGTCCATCTTCCATGGATCAAATATGAAGTGGTACCCCTCAACCTATATGCTTAGTATTCAATGGAAGGCTGAGTTCTTTGTAAAGTGAATGGCACTCTGACTGGCTATAGTACAACCGACTGTTTCCGCTTCCTAATTCCTCCATAAACCTTTGTAACCAAATCATCTCTTTACTAGCCTCAGAGTGTAAAACATACTGCCTCTCATATTGTTGAAAGTGCAACAACCTTTTGCAGTTTCAAAATCCAACTTATAATCGCTCCACCTATAGTAAAGTTCACCTGCGGGTGCTCCTCCCAAGTTGTCTTATCACCGCCATATCCAATCTCAATATATCCCTATATAGAATAGTATTCATTGAACCTCCAAATATAATGCATGTGTAGTAGTACCTCTCAAATAATTGAGAATCCCTTTTAATGCCTCCCAATGTTCTTTACCTAGATTGTCATATACCTTCTCACAACTCCCACTGTATGTGCAATATCCGGTCTTGTGTAAACCATTGCATACACTGTTTCATTAACCGGCTTCTAGCTGAATATGGGACCCTGACATGGTATTTTATCTCCCTCCCATGTCTTGGGGACATTACTTCAGTTAACAGTGGAAATGGTTAGCCAAAGGTGTACTAACTAGTTTGCATTCTTCATCTCTAAACCTCTCCAACACCTTCTCTGTGGTATATTTCACCGACACAATGTCGGGCTTATGATTTTTCTTGTCTTTTGTTATTATCATACCAAGGATTTCTTTGTAGCACCCAAATCCTTTATCTTAAATGAATTGGCTAATTTCTTCTTTATTGATTTATATCCCCGTGACATTATCCCCCGCAACAAGCATGTCATCTACATACAATAGCAAGATACAAGCTTCCATTTTCTATCTTTAAAATAAACACAGTTGGATCAAAATGACATCTAATACTATAACCCCTATTATGTCATAAACCACAAACTTCAAATAATTGAATTATCTTGGAGCTTGATTTAGCCATACAAGGCTCTCTTTCCAACCTACATACCAAATTCTCGGCCCCTTTGACCTCATACCCCTCTATGGCTGTCGTGATATAAATCTCTTTCCTCCAAATCCCCATGGAAAAAAAAAAAAAAAAGTTGTTTTTACATCTAACTGCTCAAGATGAAAAATCTTCACTGCCACAAGACTTAAAAGGCCAGTCTCACCTCAAAAGTCATTTAATAATAGGAGAAAATATTTCATCAAAATCGGTACCTTTCTTTTGTGCAAACCAATTTACAACAAGTCTAGCCTTGAAAATTTTTCTCCTCCATTCTCTTCCTTCAACTTGTAAACCGACCATTTATTCAGAATAAGCTCTTTCCTGTGTGCAACTGAACCAAGTCCCAAAGCCCATATTTTCCAAGTAATCCACTTCCTCTTTCATGCCTTGTTCCCACTTCTTTTGGTGCCCACCAGACAAGCTCTTCATAACATTCTGCTCCACCTAATTCTACCACAATAAATAATATAATGAAGGGAGTATCACTGTAGGGGTATACTTAACCTCGTAGATCTTCAAACAACACCTCTGTGTTTGAGGTACTCTTTTCTCCTCTTATTGTACATTTTGATTTTCTGTGTCCTTTGGAATTTCTTTTCTGATCCTCTAATAAGCACTCATGTATTTTTTTTTTTTTCTGTTTCTTTCCCTGTAACTGACCTTTGTACATGACCTTTTCATTGAATATGACATCTCTACTCCTAATGATTTTTGTTATTTTCAATCCCATGTTTATAACCAAAATCATTAACACCACCATATCCAGTTGGGTACACTTCTTGGATTTTGCCTCAAGCTTTGTTCTCCCATTTTCTTTATCATGGACAAATGCTTCACAACTAAAAGTTTTCAAAAAGAATAGTTTACCTTTTTTCTTGTCCATTCCTCCTCCTGAATTCTACCATCCAAAGATTAGTCCTCTGCTTATTAAGTAAATGTAGTATCTAAAGATTCTACCCAAACTCAAGTAAGTGCAAAATCCAAGATGTAATCTCTATACCTCTTCTTATAATTTCCTGATGTCCTGTTTCATCCTTTCTCACACGCTTATATTTTCTTAGGTGTTCGTGGAACTCCGTTTTCTCTCTACTAACTCCCATGGTATGAAATAACAAGAATCATCACAAACCTTGTCATAGATTCAATTTCATTATCTGATCCGGAAGATACCTCCAAACTTTTTTCCGGCCTCTATATTCTCAACTAAAGCTTTCCATTTCTTGCAAAGTATCAAAACATAAGATTTTTGGCTCTAATGCAATAAACCTAAGTTTTTCTAGTTGCATCAATAATAAAGTAAATATAATAATGAGAGCCACCAGCAGAATATACTTGAGCTATCCCCATACATCTGTATGCACAAGCTCTAACCTTTCATTCTTTCTTTCTTTTCCTAATTAAGGAGGAAATCCTCACTCTCTTTTATATAAACATAAATGTCATGTAAGTCCAAATCAATTTGTTTTTAAGATCTGGAAACAAATTTATTTTGTGAAGTATCTGCATAACTTCTCACTCATGTGTCCCAAACCTAAGGATGTCATCATAGTGTTGTATCCACTCCTTCAGAAGCTAAAGATATAGAAGAGTCAAGATTACAAGTACATAGATACAATGTACCTACCTCTCTCCTTTCACTATCACCAATGATCCCTCTTGATGACCTTCCATGTCTTATCTAGAAATATGGATATACAACCTCATCAAGCTGCCAACTCCGCCTGCTGAAATCATTGTGATTTTTGTTAAACTGAACATGTTCTACCTCTTTCAACAACCATTGGTTTCCATTTCGTTGTTTTATTTTTGCCTTTCCCATTCCAGCACTTCTGTAAGGAGCTTATCATCAACCAAATGAACCTATCCAAAATCACCTTTGAACATACCCAGAAAATGTTTCCTATGGTGGTGTGGTATGAAATGAAGCTCCTCAATCTACTACCCAAGACTCAGAATATTATCTAGCTTAAAGACCAAAGCATCTTGTGAACACATCACTCATTACATTTGTTTCCATTTTCTCTCCTGCTATTCATCTCTTTGTTTCTTTGAGCTCTACAGTCTTTCTTCGTATGTCCTTTATTCCCACACCAAAGACTCTATCTTTCCAAGTCTCTATTTGATTTTTCCCTTCCTAGAATTTCCTCAAGGGTTTCTAAGCCCTTTCCTTATCCTTGTCTCCTCAAGCTTCCATGTTCAACACATTTCCCCATGTCTCAATTGCTTTTCGTTGCATTTCCTCACTAAGGGATAACACCAACAAATATCATCAAATTTTAAAGTATTTGGAACTGTGAGATGAAGGCTTTACAAAATGCATGACCAAAGTTTATTCCAAATTTTCTCCTGCAATGAGAGCACAAGATTTACAAAGAACTCCATCTCTGATGACTAGTCTCATTGTCCACTTGTCCATTCCTAAGTCCTCCCAAGAATATCCTATCTTTTCTCAATTCTTCATGGTCATTTATCTTTTGCTACTCCTGCCTTCAATGGTAGGAAGAATCCTTCCTATATAAATAGTCTCTCCATCTACATATCTACCATAACTGTAGTGTTTTGGTCATAAATTTAATTTAAACTTTCTCTATTCCACACATTACCCCACTCAACCAGGGGAACCCTCTTTTCCCTAGCACTTAATGTACCATACCAGCTTGTTATAAAAATAGGACCGCTGAGCAATAAATAAAACAAATGTGCAAATGTAAAACAGAAGATACACAATACAAGAGAGACACAGATTTACTTGGTTCACCCAACTTGGGATATCTACACCAAAGAAATTGCCCCTTTATTATTATCCATAAATGAAGGAATACAACCCACAACAAAACCCGATGTAACTTACTCTTATTTCTATCACAATATCCTCTCTCATAATACAATATTCTACCCATCAACCATAGTCACATACATTCTCATAAAAGAGGGTTGCCTTCTAGGGAAAAAAAAACCCTAACATAATCTCTACCTAGATCTACGACCTTATAATAATGAGTGGTCCATATTTACAATGAAATTACACATAATTTTACAAGGTATTTTGTTTTGGGCCCTGCTTGCCCTCTGTAGAATTCTTAAATGGGATAGTCTCGACTGCAGAGGGGTACTTCCTCGTGACTCCCCCGCTGCAAGTGGAAGAGTGGTAAGACAATTTCTAGGGGTGTAAATACTTCATTGGGGTATAAACACAAAAAGCACCCCTAATCGAAGATAATCGTGTTCACAACCAACAAGGTCAACACGTGATCCCTTTACTTTTATCAACATTCTAGATCTACAATATTTTACAATGCCTGTCTCACTATATTTCCAACATTTCCATATAGATTATCCTAGAGATTTAGATCTACCAATTAGATTTAGATATGGCCCGTGAAGACATATTTTTTCTATCTTAGGGATCACCTCTTATAGATAAAACATCTTGGCTATTGACCCTCCATGGATTTTATCCTCATTTACTCTGATAACAAGGAATGAAACTACATCCTTAAACTTTAATGTGGATTGAGTAATAATACCAATTGATATAAACTAGATTATCCCAAGAGTCCTGCATAAAACATAACAAGGTAATACACTTATCTCTTTCTACATCTTATCAACAAAGACAAGCTGACTTGTACTCAAAATATCAAAGGAAATTATATGCTCCATCATGGAGCTATGTATCATCCATCGTGAGATGATATAACTTATTTTCATGAAAAGAGTTATTTACCAATGATTTTTACTAATACAAATTCCCCAAATTATCCCAAAAATATTTGGTTGTATTCTCCAAATAACACATTCAACAACACCAAATTTAAGAGGTAGATTTGATTCACACTTCTCGCATTTGTTTCTAGCTTCTTCTAGTCTTGTTTTGACATACACATAGGTTTTATACCCAGATCCATAACAACCCTTTGTTTTCTATCTACAAGAAGATATCCCATCTTTATCTTCCATAACTTAAAGGTCTAAGCATTAAAATTTCATTTAAGTATTCATGAACCACTCACCACACTGAGGAAATTGGTGTAGAACTTCTGTACTGTAGAATCTAGCATACAAAATTGGTAAAGTTTTGAGAGAAAAAAGATGAAGAGAAATGAAAAGAATGGTATTCCACAATGAATGAATGGAGAAATTACATGTGATATACTCTATATGAAAAACTAGTGCACCATAGTAGTGAGTCTAGATATGATGTGGACATGCACCCAACATTAACCTCAGCACACCACCAGGGTGAACTGCCACCTAGTTCTAGGTAACTGACCATGTGATCAACAATTAACTAGTTGAAACAAGTGGAGTGGAGATAACCTCATGCATGCACATGTGATGCACTCTCCTAGCCTCATGCATGTGAAGTGTTCCCTCCTAGTGATGATTCCAAGATGAGCATCCAACACTTGGTGATAATTGTAAGGTTTCCATGCAAGCCTTGAATCCACTAGTCTAACTTATGTACAACTAAGTAATGAATAAAGAAGAGGTGGCACCCTTGTTTAGGGGAGAATATTCTCATATAGGGGAGAATATCTTGGACCATGGGAGACCAAGTGGTGCCCTCAACATAGACTATAGAACCTTGTAAAAAAAATACTAGGTGGTGTGCATTATCTCCAATACCATCTTTCTTTACACAAGATTCACTATGCAACTCTCTCACTCAAGCACAAGTTTATCGTAAATCCAAGATACCCTCTCTCTTCATAGAATGAGATAAAACGTAGTAACAAAGGCATCCCCTAAAATACAATAACCTTTCTCTTATACCAAATGAAGACTTTGATAAACCTATTCATGAAAAGTAATACTAATGGAATCTAAAACATAAGAATAAAAATGGATGATTCACACATTATACACAAGACTTACCTCAGAAACCCTTAATTGAGAAAACTAGCCTAACTGAGAGTTGTACCTCTCTTTATATCATTGCATTAACTTAATCATTAAACATACAACTCTTTATATATTATATATCTTTAATCAACTCTAATCTATTAACTTGGATTAGATCACAACCTTAATCCCTTAACATGGATTATTTTACAATGGGCCAAAACCATTGGCTAAAATAATGCATAACAGACTAAAAATAAATCACAGGGGATCCAAGCCCAAACCATTTCCCCCCCATGCCCCCCTAGACAAGTGAGTTCCCCCCCCTCAAACCCACACTAGGATGTGACTAAGTCTACTTGTAAAGGATACAACGCATATCCAACAAAATATCATCCATAGGTTGGGTTGATGCTAGTTTTTCTTGGATTGCAGAGGGTGAATAAAAAAATCAAATAGAAACCAATTTATTAGTTCATGGAAGAGATATGAATGTACTGAGATCAACATTATTGCTACAAATTTCATTTCCCAATTTTAAAATCCAAAGAGCCTTGTAATTGTAAAAGAGACAATAAGACTAAATACAGTAAGATAACCATTTCAAAGTTGGAGATTTCCCAATTGACTTATCCAAGGTTTATCTTATGTTATATATGTTTTTGTGTGATTGACTATTTAATTTTGTTAACGTAGACTTGTTAAAGAAATTGCAATCATAGTTAATGAACAACATGTTATTCTATATAGTCAAGTCTCGCTAGCTCAATCAGTTAAGGTGTGAGTTTCATTTTCTAGGTGATGTGAGTTCGATACCCTTACGATGAGTTTAGTCGAGAGGAGACACCCAAAAATCCAACCATGTTAAGGGTTGGTGCAACCCAGGCTAGGTGCAATCCCCAAGTGATTTTGACGACTTAGATGCCACTGGGTTGTGGTTTCTTATCCAATGGTTAAAAATGTTGGCCCCGCAGGTTACAGGCACATTTCTAACAAACAAACAAAAAACATGTTATTCTAGATATAATTTTAGAGTCTTTATCACTCTACATTTAGGATTTGTCTTGGTAGCCATAGGCCATACAATTATAGATCATATTGGTATCAGAGCATAGTTCACAACCCTTGGGGGGAGTTACCCATGAATGCTAACTAGATTGAGAAAGTTGCAAGAATGTGAAAAGTTAGTTCCTATAAACCTTGAAATTGGTATGAGGAAGAAAACAAACTCAAGACCAGACTAGGGTAATGAAGTAGATACTAGTAAGACCCAACATATGATAATCCATTTGGAAACTAGATGGATCATATGGCATTGGAGGTGTATTATATAGCATGGAGAATGATTGAGATGAACCAAAGTGTTTCTTACTTGGTTGTCACATTAGTACAAGAGAAGAAGAAGAAAACCTAGCTTCAAGAGTCAAGCTCTAGTTCAAATGAAGAAGTTGGAGGTGATGAAAAACCTAATGTGGATGTCCTAGAGATAAAGGTAGGGGAGTGCAAGAAGACTCAAATAACATTTAGAGTAGGGGAAAAGATTGACATCAAGCCATATGAAGGTGAGATAGATGCCTTAAAGTTGAATGAATGGTTTCAACAACTAGAAGTTCATTTTAGTGTGCATGAGGTTAATGAAGCACAAATAATCTATTTTTCTCATTTGAAGTTAGAAGGTAATGCTTTGACATGGTGGGAAAGTGATGCATTGATGGGAGACTAGGAAATGAACCACTAATTACATAATGGGAAGTGTTTAAGAACATCATCAAGTAATAATTCTATCCTATCGTATGAGGAGGAAAAAAAATATGTTGGTTTTACCCCAGACAAAAACAAGGGTATGCGGTGCAAAAATTCACTACAGAGTTTTGAAAGAGATCAATCCGATTAGGGATATCTCTAAGAGTATTTAAGTACGTAAAAAATACTTTGGATATTTTCAAAGTCACCTTATACACACAAGTCTCATCAAACCTAAGGTCATTGATGATACTTGTGTGTATACATAGTACCTTGAAGGATATAAGAAGAGACAAAAGTTCAATGGGCCAAAAAATGGAAAGCTACAAGAACACTCTAAAGGTGGAATAAGGGGGAAGGGTAAAAGTGAGAATATAAATGAAATTGAGACATAAAACCAAAATCCTAACAAGCATTGTAAGTGTTGTAACATAAATGGGCACACAAATGAGAGTTGTTGGTAACTACATCCTAAGTGGAGACCTAAATGGTCCAAATAGTAGTAGTAGAAGAAGAAGACTTTGTTGGTCATAGATGGAGATCAAAATCCTATGTACAACAACTAATACATTGAAGGTAAGGTGACTTGTACTTCAGTTCAAATAGAGGCATTCTTGAGTAGTATCAATCCAAATGAGGAAACAATGATGACTACACTCTTTCATGTTAAGATTTAGCTAAAGAAAATGAAGGTAGATTGTTTGTTTGACCCTAGATAACAGTTAAATATGATTTCATCCCAGTTAGTTGAGAGACTTCAATTGCATGACCTTCCTCATCCATGTCCATTAGGATGGGTGTGAAAATATATGGAATTGAGAGTAAAAAATAGAAAATCAAAGCTCTCATTGATAAGTGCACATCAGGCTAGGACATTGATTAATACAAACAAGAAGTTGTATGCTATTTTTAGAGAAGAAAAGCAACATTGAGAAGGTACTATGGATATTAGTGCATAATTGGGGGGATGTGAAAACAAGCATAAGAAACAACTGGAATAATTGATAGAGTCATATACGGAAGTATTTCAAGAACCTAAAGGCTTTCCATCTAAGAGGGAAACTAACATGAGATTCAATTGTTTCTAGAATCTCCATTAGCTAATATTAGATTGTGTAGAAATCAATAAGTTTCCTACTCCTACTAGTGTGATAGAGATAAGAAATTTCATAGAAACAACCCAATATCCGAGGAATTTATTTAATCCTTTTCAATAGTTGCTACACCACTACATGATACAATATCAAATTGGAAGATTTTTCATTAGGGAAAGTAGTAGCATAGGTATTTTTAAGTGCTAAAGAGAAAAATCAGTCATGCACCAACATTGGGCATGCCTAATATGTAGCAACTTTTTTCTAATTGAAACTAATGCAAGTAGGTATGCCATGGGGGAAGTCCTTATGCAAGGAGGAAGACTAGTTTTCTACCATTCAAAGTGATTCCATGGAGTAGTGTTGAACTACCCTACCTATGACAAGGAGCTCTTTTCGTAAGTTAAGAAATGGAAACACCGCCTCTTAGGGAAGGAAACCATAATACACACTGACCACTAACCATTATAGTACATGCAAAGTCAAAGAAAAATGTACCAAGAAAAACATTATAATTGGATGGGATTTTTGCAACAATCTCACCTGCTTATCATATATAAGAAATGTGTGATAAACAAACTTGTAGATATGATGTCAAGGCCACCCATGCAAAAGATTGTAGTTGTGGGAGTGATTATGTAGCTTGAGACCTTCACACATGATTTGTTGAGTGAATATTATAGGGAGGATGTTGACTTTGGATATGAATTTCAACAACTAGATGAGA
Source organism: Picea sitchensis (assembly GCA_010110895.2). Lineage (NCBI taxonomy): Eukaryota > Viridiplantae > Streptophyta > Pinopsida > Pinales > Pinaceae > Picea > Picea sitchensis. Next base: position 45,856 of record SNQJ01S0015744.1, read on the forward strand.
AAACAGTTTTTGATCCAAAGGAAAATGAATATCACTTTCAAAAAGGCCTACTCTAGAACTCGAGAAAGTTGTGTATAACCCGAGGAAGAAGAATTTAGTTGATGGTGGAAGTTCATGCTTCTTGAATTTCTATACATTTTTGTGTTGGGAAGGTAATTACATATCTATAGAGGTATGTTTACTACTAATATGAACGAACAAGTTTCCATGTTTATCATAATTTATGTTCTTTGTAGTACTAGTAACCCAAATAATAAGAAATGTATGTTGTACTTGTCATTTCCAATACTAACACGACCTTGGGAAAATATCTCTATGGATTATGTTGGAGGTTTTCCTATGTCAATGAGAGGCCATGACTACCTATTTGTGGTTGTGGGCCTATTAAAAAATATGTGTGTGTTTATCCTTGTCAAAAGACCATCTTAGGTGATCAAGCGATTGGGTTGGTCTTTACAAATATATGGATACATTTTGGTTTGTCAAGCTCTATAGTGTTTAATCAAGAATCTGTATTTTTGGGAAAGTTTTGGATAGCATTGTGGGGAAGGATGGACACAAAGTTGAAGCATTATACTACTTTTTATCCTCAAACTAATGGACAAAATGAAGTTGTGAGCATAAATTTGGTCCAATTATAGAGAGGATATAATAGCAAGCATTCAAAGACCTAGGATGAATAAGTGTTTTACATTCAATGCTCTTACAACATGGAAAATCATTCTCCCACATAGAAATATCCTTTTGAGGCTTGTTTTGGTTATTTTCCACCCTCATCTTTAGATGTTGTTTATGGAAAAAAGGAGGACATACTGGAAATGAAAGAGAAGGAAAAGAAAATAAACATGTTCATTGAGAAGATCATGTAGGTTCATTTGAAAGTCTAGGAGAAACTTGAGAAGAGTCAATAAAAGTACAATCTCAGACATGGCTAGCATAGGACATATCACATAATCTATGTTGGGGATGCAGTGTGTCTTTATGTAAGAAAATAACACTTGAAAGAGGTAGCCAAAAAGTTGAATTATTTGAGATATAGACCTTTTGAGATCATTCATCCAGTTAGTGATTATGATTTTAACCTAAACCTACCTCCTTATATGAGAACATATCCAATTACCAATGTGGATAACTTGAGGCTATTTGAAATATTCTATGGGGAAGAGAAAGAACAAATTTTGCATACAATGGAAGATTTTGCACTTAATGCACTTGAAGAATCAGAGGATACATTTTTGCAGAAGAATATATAGGCAAGTCATAAAGGACAAAAGTAAATTTGGAAAATTGGACTTAAGGGACAAACTCCAAGGAAAGATAATTGGTACGAGAGAAACCAAGTTGCAATTTTTTTTCCTCACATTTCCTTAAAATATTTTGGAGACCAAAAGCCTCCCAATGGGAGGTATGATCCAAATGGATCCTTAAAGAATCAAAATGGCTAAGTTGTTTTCTAGTTAAATGTGTGTGCTTAAGAATCATTGTTAATTCATGCGCTTGAAAGCCTTATTCAATTTAGGCATGATTTCTAGCTCATTGCCTTGGAAGAAGCATGCATTCAATGTTGTAGAGGAATTTAGAAATTCCTTTGAAAGTGGATATGGAAAATAATGCAAATTTTGGCCATGCGAAGGAATGGAGTCAAAGCAAAGGTGATACCTTCATGCTTTTCACAAAGAGTGGGGAAAAATAATTCATAATTAGTTAAGGAAAATAGGAATGCAAAGGAAACAAAAGGCTAAGACATAAAGGATATTTGGATTAGAATAAGGGGATAAGACAATGTTAACGCGAAAGAAAGGAGAAATTCTATCAAAGAGGACCCACTAGCCAATGAAAATAAAACACATGTAGAGTTTTCGACGAGGTGAATGGAGGTGTTACCTCTGCACTCCACACAAATGTTTTGAGCACGTAGAGGTTTGGAAGTAGTGCAAGATGTAGAGAAATAATTAAGGAGATTCCAAGGCACTCTACATTAGTACTTATGCATAGTGTAGAGGGAAAGCCTCGCAATCCCCCTACTTATTGCTTTGCATAAAGGTTTGGAAGTAGTACATGATGTAAATAAAGAAGAAAGAGGATTACGAGCTCCACCCTCCACACTCCATATAATTACTAATGTTGAGTATAAGATAGTAAAAGCCCAAGGTTATGCCTCTTCCCTCCTCGCTCTGATAGAAATAAGACCCGTGCACAAAATCCTAAGAAGGAAGCTAAGGCTCACCTAAATATGAAAACATAGAGGGAGAAATTAGAGGGCAACATGTTGTCAGCCTATCAAATCATAGGGCACCACATTTCCACCATGAATATGTCCTACTCCTCAAGTTTTGCAAATTTTGAAATGAAAAAGGGGTTCTATAATGAAATCTTGGGTGTTATTCTAGAAATGGTTGTGAAGGTTATAATTGGCCTTCCACATAGCTTGGAACACAAGGATAAAGGAGGGTTTTTCAAGGGAAAGGGGGTTCAATTACTCAATGAAAGATAATTGGAGGTTCAACTTGAGGAGATATGAAGAGGAAACAAAGGAAGGAGGAAGAGTTTCCACAAGTTGGGTTGATGCTAATTTGTTTGGAATGTATAGGCCAAAGATAATGACTCAAATATAGATTTATTTATCAATTCAAGGAAGAGATCTGAATGTAATGAGTTAAACATTATTACTGTAAACTATATTCCCCGAGTTTAAAATCTAGAGAGCCTTTTAATTGTGAAAGAACCCATAAGAATAACCAAAGTGAGTTGTTTAGATGGGAAAAATCTAAGTACAATATAAAACTTACAATAAATCATAAGATAGTTCTATATAAATTAGATTTACATAGAACCATGATGATGGCCCATTTGTTACAAATCAAATCACATGAAATATATTAAATCAATCTACAAAATGTGTTATTTTAGAACACATTTCTAATCTAATCTAGAAGGGAAAAAATGATTGTTATCGTTCATGGGTAAATGGACAAAGGATCAATATGGAAGAAGAAATATTATTTTATCACGTTCGAAAGAACTGAGGGGGGATGGGATCACGATATTTCTCCCAACAAGATAATCATATCAGAGCTAGAGTTTCACCACGTGAGCTTCTCCAGGGTATCTCTTGCGTTATCTATGTATGTGTTTGATTGAGTAGATTGAGTATGTACTTATGTTAGTACATACTTGTTAAATAAATTAAAGTCATAGTTAATGCACATCATGTTTTTTCGTTCCTTAGAAAAAAAACATAAATTTTATTTCAATTAGAAAGAAAATTTACATTCTACATAATGCATGAACGATCATGAATTTGGTCTTTCAAGATTCCACTCCAAGGAGATCAACGTCCAAAATAAAAGAGTCAACATATATTGAATCCAATTGATTCATCTTTTCAGCACAAAGAAGAGTCCACACTATAAATACATATAATTAAAGTTGAAAGAAAACCTTAAGGAAGAGTATGACCTCCAATTCATCTCTAGCTGAAATTGAACAAGATTGTAACCAAAGTCAATGGATATAGTGGTTCAATTGTATTGCATCAATACAAATTTGTACCACCCAAACACCCTGAAGGAAAAAGGGAAGTTGTTCAAAAAAGGAAACTTCTTAAGGTATAGAACCAGATGCCAAAGGGTATACCACACATTATGGTCCAGACTCAACAAAAATATTAGAATTCATGTGGGAAGAGAAACTCCCTCAGGATCCAAAATATCTATAAATGACATGTGAAAGAACTCATGAACTATCCTTGCATTAAATTCTTTTATTTTCCATTGTCCTAGAACCAATTGTAGGCCCTCCTTAGAGAGTTTATCGACCGATTAGTTATGTTCCCTGTAAACACAACAAAAATAAAGTGGCATGTAAGATTCCAATATAGTAAAAAATTCATCAAGGAGTGGGGCTATCCTAATGTTGTGACATGTTTGATATTTTCTTATCCAATTTATAACCACCATAGAATCACCAAATATTTGTAGTGAGTCAATCCCTTTCTCCTTGGAAAAAAATAGCAATAGTTTAAAGGTCATCAATTCTGCATAATTATTTGATCATGATCCCAGACCCGTACTTATGTTGAAATAAAGTGTATCAGTAAGGTGGAGAACTACTCCTCCTCCACATACCTGACCATTGTTTTGCGAGGCCCCATCAAAATAGGCCCACGGCTAAGACTGGTCCACACTTTCTGTCACCATGTTCTTCATCGGTTTGTATTCCTTCCCTTGAGGGAAGTGAGATAAAATACTTAGACTCTATGCCACTATGAGCTCTAGAATGGATTGTTTCTCATTGAATATTGTCAAATTTTGAGCTAGCCAAACTCCCCAATTGATGAGAAGTGGTAGTGCTTTGATCTTGTGGTTTTGTGGGTTTGATGACCACTCCCTCCAAGCTTCCTCAATATTTGTCCCTTGCCATATGCACACCTAATTTAGGACACCAGAACATTCAACTCATATCTGTAGAACGAAAGGGAACTTGAGAAAGAGATGAGTCATAGATTCCTCATCTGACCTATAGAGTGCACACCAACCTGACACTTCCAAATGTCGACCTACCATCTTATCCCATGTAGGAACCTTGTTTTTAATCAAACACCATAAAAAGAGATACACCTTTAAACAAAATTTTTGTTTCCACACCCCTTTCCACCACCAAGAGGGTTCATGTTGAAGGAGATCTAAGTTTAGATATGTATATCCTTCTTTTGGTGTATAGATTGTAATATTCCCAAGGATGAGCCATGTTGTAATCATGCTTATGAATTGTAAATCATGTTTTGTAGGCTAGTGAGCCGAGTATTGATAAGTTGGTAAGGCTTATGAGTTTATTAGGCCAGAGAGCCTAAGTGTTAAGTCCAAGAGCTTGTTTTTGTATATGTAATTATGTAGAACGTTAATAAAAATATGAACACCATTGTGTGCAGACCAACCACGATGAATGAGTGATGGGGAACTAAACTTCCACATAGTGGGTAAGGGAATGGAGGCTAAAAAGTGGAAAGAAAGGCTAAGTGTTGGGCCTAGGGGCTAATCTAGGGGGATTACCTCTAGAAAGGGATAATAATTTATTATTATTATTTATTTAAAACTAAGGTGGACAATTATGAGTGTTTTCCTAAGTTTCTAGAGAGGAATGCATGTTGATGGAGCGCATGCAGCTTCATGGGCGACATGTGTCGACCCAGGCACATGCAGTTAAAAGCTGCAGAAGTCAGTCGTGGAGGGGGTTCTCCCCTCATTCTGTCATCCTCCGCCTGAGTTCGCGGGGATCTGGGGCGTCTGAACCGTTTTTCCTATGCATCTACCTCTGCATACCTGTGCACAGTGAAGGAACCCTCACGGGAAGATTGTTCGCTATCCATTTTCCCATCCTCCATGAATTTTGTTGATCTTTGGGATCGACCTTTACATAACCTCATGCATCTCTAAAAAAAGAAAACCGTGAAGCCGACCTATGTTTTTTTATTGTGAAGACTAAACATCCTGGATATGGCCTGAACCGTGTTGTGTCTTAGTGTGGTCTGTTGCCATTTTTGGATGTCCATACCCAAATTCTTGTTGTTGTTGTCACTCGTGAGTTAACCGAATTGCTATTGTTGTTGTTGTTATCCTCACCTTGTGGGAATTGAAGTGGAAGATGGTGGAAGAGTCGGGTTCTTAGGCCCGTGGTTGAAGAGGCAGATTGTCAGGCATGTGAGTAGCTCTTTCCAGGTGAAGGAGTCTGTTGGGAAGTGGTTTTCTCCTAGAGAGAGTCCAAACACCAGCTACGAAGCTCTAAGACTTCATGATCTGGCCTGTTGTCGAGGCCCAAAGAGGGAGGTGAAGCACTGATGAACTGTGCTTGTGAAGGTGTATACTCTCGGGCGGAATAGACATGTGGGGAATGAGAATCCGTGATTAGTGGGCGTAAGAAGGCATCCTGGGAAGAATCCTTCCAGTTATTTTGTGCAGTTTCCCTGTAACCTCAGCCTAGTTTAGGATTCCCTTACCTTGAGTGGAGCTTGGTCCCAGCTCGGGGGTGACCCACTGCTGAGAGTCATGAGCAGCGTGGTCTAAGGCTGGGAGGTTCATGGAAGGTATGCATGTGGTAGGTGGAGTTACCACAGCTTCAAAGATAAGTATTAATGTTGTACTTAATTTATATGTGATGTTAGTTTGTGATGCTTACTATATTATCATGCATTTCGTTGTGATGATGCTTAGTGTTGATTTCATTAATGTTGTATGATGGCAGTAATTATATGTTACTCTGTTAAGCCATTTAACTTCATTTAAATGCATATTACATAAGTATGAGAATGTTGTTCTGCACAGTAGCATTTTCCCGGCCAGTGGGATGACAGTCGGGGACGTTACAATATGGTATAAGAGTGTGGTTTACAACACTGAACCTGAATGGGCTGGATAAGTGGTCATTGGACCCAAAGTTCAGGTGGGAATCGTGTTTGGAAGAATCGATTTTTGGACCTTTGAATGTTCCTGAGTGCCAAGGAGTCACTTGGCTATGTTACAAAGCTTAGGAGGTGTAGTGGTATTATAAAACCCACATTCAGTGTGGTATATGGCCACAGGGAGAGAGAGAGCTCAACGCATGACGTGTTGGAGCCATTGGATCTCATTGAGAGGAAAGGAGATCCCTTGCGACCATTATATCCAGAGAAGGTGGCGGAAGGATATCCGAGAAGCCTTTTAGGAGTTCAGCTATCGGGAAAAAGAGGGGAGCACTAAGACACAAAACCCCGAAAACCCGAGAAGATCTACGTCGTAGATCTAGGAGGAGGGCTCGACCGTTAGATCTTGTGGAGTCGCGCTCGAGTTAGTCGCAAGAACCTTTCATATTTCGCAAAGTCAGGAGATGGGAAGTGAGAAGAGGTGAACACCTCTGAAACCCAAAACCCCGAAATCCTGAAATGATCTACACCGTAGATCGTAGGAGAGGATCTTGACTATTGGATCAAGTAGATGAATAGACCATAATTTCATAATTTCGGCAAATGGAAGTTTGAAATGTGTGAATGCACGAACTCCCGATGCCTGAAAATCCGAAACGAAAAGTGAAAGTGGTGGGACCATATGACGTCGCTGGAAGTGATGTGGACCTTCTTAAGGACACCATGTGTCACTACCTTGGTTGGCGACAGCTGTTCTGTGGGCCCAGGGGGAGAGAGGTCGGAAGTTGGGGAGTCGGGAGTTGGAGAGGGAAGCGAGTGCGAGAACCCTAGGGACCAAAACCCTGAAACCTAGAAATCCTGAAACCCAAAGTTTCGTTTGGAGAGCCTTGTAGAACCTAGCAGTTTAGCGTTTGATCATGGCCCATGGATGCATGGGTTGGGGACTAAGAAAACGGGGGCTATCACCCAAAAATTGCAGAGCCAAACAGAGCTCAAAAAATTCGTGGAATCAAAACGTTTTCTTATTCGTGTTGGTTTATGAATGTTGTAGTTTTATTAAGGGTTTAAGGCCTGACAAATTTCAGTTGACTGCACGTTGTGTGTGCAGAGTTCAACAAGTGTCAGGATAGCCATGAATCGACGCCGAGTATAGAAATGGAAGAGGTGTGGATTGCCTCCAATTCAGAGAACGAAAGAGAAGGAAGGGATGTCAACTTGGGAGTCGAAGGATCGAACTCCAATGGGCACAGAAGAGAATTGGATAAGGAAGGGCATATGATGAAAATCATTGAAAGATTGTAGAAAGAAGCCCGGGCTCGTCGAGCCAATAGTCGAAAGCTCATGAGGGTCAGGGATCAGTAGGGTGAATTCAACTTAAAGATGTTGAAGAGCCTGAAAATAATAGAAAGGAAATTGGAAAAGGAGAGTGACACAAGCAAAGCAGGGAGTCACAGGACCCCTGAGAGAAAAAGAAGATCGAGGAGTGGTAGCATACATCGTCGTCGCTCCCCAAAGCATTCTGGTAAGTAAGCACACAGTATTTCAAGCCCATCCCCTACCATAAAACACTGAAGATCTGGAGTGGATGAATTGAAAGGGGAGATGAACAAGATTAAGCCTCCTACGTTTGATGGAGAACATAAGAAGGAGGAAGATGTCGAAAAATGGTTGCTTGGCATGAGGAAATATTTCCAATTGAAGAATTATTCCTCTCATGCAGAAGGAAGAATTGTGATGTATCAACTAAAAGGAAAAGCATCCATGTGATGGGATCAGCTTGTGTAGGTGCAACACATTAGAGAGAAAGATATCACTTGAAAGGAATTCAAGAGGTATTTTGAGAGGAAATACCTGACTAAACGATACTATGACAGAAAGATGAAGGAGTTCTTCGAACTCAAGCTGGGCAGCATGACCATTGATGAATACGAACGAAGGTTTTTGGAATTACTGAAGTATGTTCCATTCATCAAAGATGAGGCTGTCAAGATTCAGAGGTATCTGAGTGGACTTCCACCTCCCATTGGTGACAAGATTCAGTATGATGATCCTAAGACTATGGAAGAAACAATAAGAAGAGTGAAATGCTTATATGAACAGCAAAGAGAAAATCCTACCTTTCGGAAGGCTTGGGGTGACCAGAAGAAGTTTAAGAAAGAACAGAGGCAGAAGGGAAACAAACCTCCCTTTTTCAGAAATAGTCCTCAAGGACAGCCATCGTTTAGAGAGCTGAGAATGGTTGAAGTGGGAGAACAAAGGCTGAGACAGACGCCCATTCAGTGTTGGGGTTGTAAATAGAACCACAAGTACAGAGATTGTCCCCATAAAAATGGAAAAGCAAGAGCTGTCCATAATGTTCAACAAGCTGAAATAGTGGAGGACATGGGCAGTAGAATGCCAAGGATCTATGCGGCCTTGGACAACAAACAAGCTGAATTTCAGTCGCACATGATTGAAGTGGAAGGTATGATTAACAACCAATAATTTTCTATTTTAATTGATTTAGGGGCTAGCCATAGTTATGTAGATCCTAGGGTGGTGGAAAGTTTGCATTTATCAAGAAGCAAACATGAAAAGTCTTGGTTAGTGCAGTTGGCTATAGGAACCAAGAGGAAAGTCACTGAGTTGGTTAAGTCTTGTCCCATGGACATGAAGGGATTGAGCACGAAGGCTAAATTGAATATTCTACCTTTAGGCTCTTATGACTGTTTAATTGGGATGGACTGGTTGGACCAGCACCATGCCCTCCTGGACTGTCGTAACAAGGCATTTACTTGCCTGGATGAGGAGGGGAATCGGAAAATAGTCCAAGGAATTCCCAGAGCTATGGTTGTTAGAGAAATCTCAGCAATGCAGCTGAAAAAGTGCTACAGGAAAGGTTGTCAATTGTTTGTAGCCCATGTGGAGGAAGCATCCAAAGATGAAGTCTCAAAGATTGGAGACCATGCGCTACTAATAGAGTTTGAAGACGTATTTCAGGAGGTACCTGGAATACCTCCGAAGAGAGATATCATTTTCTCTATAAATTTGATGCCTGGAGCAGCTCCAGTGTCGAAAGCTCCTTATAGAATGAGTACATCGGAGCTGAAAGAGTTGCAATTGCAGCTTGAAGAGCTTCTAAAGAAGGGGTACATTTGCCCAAGCATGTCACCTTGGGGTGCCTCAGTTCTATTCGTGAAGAAGAAGGATGGGACGTTGAGGCTGTGCATTGATTTTAGACAGTTGAAAAAAGTAATTGTCAAGAACAAGTATCTTCTGCCGAGGATCGACGATATTTTCGATCAGTTGAAAGATGAGAAAATATTTTCGAAGATAGATCTCAGATCGGGATATCACCAGGTAAGAATAAAGGATGAAGACATCAGCAAGACCGCCTTTAGAATAAGGTATGGTCATTACGAGTTCACAGTGGTACCGTTTGGGCTGTCGAATGCACCTATTGTTTTTATGTGCTTAATGAATGGTGTATTCAAGGACTATCTAGATAAGTTTGTCATAGTCTTCCTAAATGACATTCTGGTGTATTCCAAGTCAGAGGAAGAGAATGAACAACACCTGAGGATGGTGCTGCAAGTGTTGAGATAACACCAGCTGTATGCCAAGTTGAGAAAATGTTTGTTTTATCAAAGGAAGATCCATTACTTGGGGCACATTATTTCAGAAGAAGGGATTGTCGTGGATCCTGAGAAGGTTGAGGCCATCAGAGAATGGTCAATGCCAAGGAATGTGGCAGAAGTTAGATCCTTTATGGGTCTAGCGGGCTATTACAAAAGGTTTATCACAGGGTTCTCAAAGATAGCTCACCCTATCACTTCCTTGCAAAGGAAGGAGAAAAAATTTCAGTGGACTGAAGAGTGTGAGAAAAGTTTCCAGCGATTGAAGCAGCTGTTAACCAGTGCTCCAATATTGACGATTGCAGATCCAAATGTGGATTTCATGGTGTGCACATATGTGTGTAAAGAAGGTTTGGGAGGAGTTCTGAGTCAAAATGGATTCGTAATATGTTATGAGTCCAAGAAGCTGAAAGAGCACAAAAATAATTATGCCACTCACGATTTGGAGTTAGCAGAAATCGTTCACGCTCTGAGGAAATGGAGACATTACCTCATGAGAAGCAGATTTGAATTGAGAACAGACCACAATGGTCTGAAATACTTGTTTGACCAACCTACCTTAAATGCTAGGAAGAGTAGGTGGCTAGATTTTTTGTGTGAATATGACTTTGATATCAAGCATATCAAAGGGAAGGAAAATAAGGTGGCCGATGCACTCAGCAGAAAGGTGCACAACTTACATGCTTCAGCCATTAGCATGTACAAGAATGATATTAAGGATAGAATTTTGGAAGCTGCAAATGCAGATTTGCGGTAAGAGACTTGGTAGCAAAGCTACAGCAGAGTGAGAGACCAGAGAAAGAGGAAAATTACACCTTGGAAGCTGATGGAATACTTTTGTACAAAAACAGAGTTTATATACCCAATGTCCAGGGTTTGAAACTTGTGATTCTAAGAGAAATGCATAACGTGACTTATGTTGGGCACCCTGGATATCAGAAGACTGTGGAAGTAGTCAGGAGCCATTACTTTTGGCTAGGTATGAAGAAAGAGATCGTTGAATATATCGCCAGATGTATGGAATGCCAAAAGGTTAAAGCTGAGCACATGCACCTAGCAGGGTTGCTGCAACCTTTGCCCATTCCTGAATGGAAGTGGGAAGTGTTGACAACGGATTTTCTTATGGGATTGCCTAGAATAGGCAAGATGCATGATTCGATCATGGTAGTGATGGACAAGCTTACAAAATCTGCCCATTTTATTCCACTGAAAACTACTCACAAGGCAGTAGATGTTGTTGATATTTTCGTGAAGGAAGTGGCACGATTGCATGGAATTCCTAAAACAATTGTGTCTGACAGAGACCCGAAATTCACCTCGAATTTCTGGAAAGGATTGTTCAAAGGATTTGGAACGAATCTGAACTTTAGTACAACTTATCATCCTGAGTCTCATGGACAGACGGAGAGGGTGAACAGAGTGATAGAAGACATACTGAGAATGTGTGTGATGGACAAACCATCAAAATGGGAAGACTACCTACACTTGGTAGAATTCTCTTACAACAATGGGTATCAAGCATCATTGAAGATGATCCCATTTGAAGCGCTTTATGGCAGAAAGTGAAATACTCCAGTAAGCTGGGATAATCCAGCTGACACGACAGTAATTGGGCTAGAGTTGCTCAAGGAAATGGAAGAGAAAATGCTTAAAATTAAGCAGAATTTAAAAGTTGTCGAAGACAGGCAGAAAAGTTATGCTGACAAAAACAGAACCCACAGAGAATTCAAAGTGGGTGATCATGTTTTCTTGAAAGTAAAAGTTAATAGAAGTTCCCTGAAGCTGGGAAACTGTGCCAAGTTGGTAGCCAGATTTTGTGGGCCATTTGAAATCTTAGAAAGGATTGGGCCAGTTGCATATATGCTTGCATTACCTGCATCCATGACTATACATAATGTGTTTCATGTTTCATTTCTTAAGAAATATATACCTGATGCTAATCATGTTATCCATTGGAATGTGATTTAGGTGGAGCAAGAAGGTATCCTACAAGTGCATCCTGTGCGCATATTGGACATGAAAAGCAAACATCTTCGGAATCGATCTATAGGGCTTGTAAAGGTCCAGTGGACCTGGTACGGTCCTGAGGACATGACATGTGAGCATGAGGATGCTATACGGGCAGAATACCCACATCTTTTTTAATATTTTGGAAATCTTGTTGATGTTGTGTGAAAGTTGCACTGAGGACAGTGCAAAAATAAGGGGAGGGGATTGTAATATCCCCAAGGATGAGCCCTATTGTAATCATGTTTATGAATTGTAAATCATGTTTTGTAGGCTGGTGAGACGAGTATTGATAAGATGGTAAGGCTTATGAGTTTATTAGGCTGGAGAGACTAAGTGTTAAGGCCAGGAGCTTGTTTTTGTATATGTAATTATGCAAAATGTTAATAAAAATATGAACACCGCTACATGCAGACCGACCACGATGAATGAGTGATGGGGGACTAAGCTTCCACAGAGTGGGTAAGGGAATGGGGGCTGAAAGGTGGAAAGAAAGGCTAAGTGTTGGGCCTAGGGGCTAATCTAGGGGGCTTACCTCTAGAAAGGGATAATAATTAATTATTATTATTTCTTTAAAACTAAGGTGGACAATTTTGAGTGTTGTCCTAAGTTTCTGGAGAGGAACGCATGTTGATGGAGCGTATGCAACTTCATGGGCAACATATGTTGGCCTAGGCACATGCAGTTAAAATATGCAGAAGTCAGCCATGGAGGGGGTTCGCTCCTCATTCTGTCATCCCACGCCTGAGTTCGCGGGGATCTGGGGCGTCTGAACCATTTTTCCTATGCATCTGCCTCTACATACCCGCGCACAGTGAAGGAAACCCTCACGAGAAGATTGTTCACTATCCATTTTCCCATCCTCTGTGAATTATGTTGAGCTATGGGATTGACCTTTGCATAACCTCACGCATCTCTGAAAATAGAAAACCGTGAAGCCGACCTATGTTGTTTTATTGTGAAGACGAAACATCCTGGATATGGCCTTAACCATGTTGTGTCTTAGTGTGGTCTGTTGTCGTTTTTGGATGTCCATACCCAAATTCATGTTGTTGTTGTCGAGTTAACCAAATTTCTATTGTTGTTGTTGTTATCCTCACCTTGCAAGAAATGAAGTGGAAGCTGGTGGAAGAGTCGGGTGGTTAGGACCGTGGTTGAAGAGGCAGGTTGTCAGGCCTGTGAGCAGCTCTTTCCAGGTGAAGGAGTCTGTTGGGAAGTGGTTTTCTCCCAAAGAGAGTCCAGCACCAGCTACAGAGCTATGAGACTTCCTGATCCGGCCTGTTGTCGAGGCCCAGAGAGGGAGGTGAAGCACTGATGGACTGTGCTTGTGAAGGTGTATACTCCTGGGTGGAACAGACATGTGGGGAATGACAGTCTGTGAGTAGTGGGCGTAAGAAGGCATCCTGGGAAGAATCCTTTCAGTTATTTTGTGTAGTTTCCCTGTAACCTTAGCCTAGTTTAGGATTCCCTTACCTTGGGTGGAGCTTGGTCCCAGCTCGGGGGTGACCCGCTGCTGAGAGTGATGAGCAGCATGGTCTAAGGCTGGGAGGTTCGTGGAAGGTCTGCACATGGTAGGTGGAGTTACTACAGCTTCAAAGATAAGTATTAATGTTGTACTTAATTTATATGTGATGTTAGTTTGTGATACTTACTATATTATCATGCATTTCGTTGTGATGATGCTTATTGTTGATTTCATTAATTCTGTATGATGGAAGTAATTATATGTTACTCTGTTAAGCCATTTAACTTCATTTAAATGCATATTACATAAGTATGAGAATGTTGTTCCATGCAGTAGTGTTTGCCCGGCCAGTGGGATGACGGACGAGGATGTTACATAGATGTCATGGGGATTATGTTTCCAAACTAAATCATCCTCCCTATCAGTGATACAAATGTGTCCCAATTTAAGAGCCTTGATGTATCCATCCCAAATGGCGTCATATTCCCTTTCCAGACCCAATTGATCAACTCTTTTCCATGTTTGACTCCATATAGTAGTCCTATCCCTATAGACAATTTGCTCAAGATAGAGAAAACCCCTGTTGTGCAAGACTTAAATTAGTGGATGGGGGGGAATCTGAATTCTGCCACTACCTATCCATGGGCCATCTCCAATTATAACTATTAAACCATTTCCCATTCTCCACGCTAAACCTTCCTACACCACCTAAAAATATTTTACCAGCGCTTACCAAATAATAGTATAATTGGCTGCCACTTTTACCGGCCTACATATCCATTCCTCCACTATATCCGAGCATATATATTTCTGAGTAACTACCTTTGTCCATAGGCTATCTGTAGTGATTAACCTCCATCCTACTTTTGCTGCAAAGGACCTTTGAGAATAAGTGTATATTTTTCAATCCCCAACCCCCCAACAATTTGGGCACAACCAGGTTATTCCATTTGACCCATGGAAGGACAAAGTGTTCTTTTGATCCTTCCCATAAGAATATAAAGAAATTACACTTTAGCTTCTTAATTGTACCCTTTGGTAGCCAGGCTAATGAAATCCAATATACCATAATGGATTCTAAAACAAACTTGAATAGTACTAGTCTCCCTGCTCTGGATAGCCAATGAAAACTCCAAGATTTTAATCTTTTCTCAAGTTTGGCTACTAGCCAACTCCAGTCCTCCTTCTTGTATTTGTTGGGCCAAAGATGAAATCCCAAATACTTTAATCCTGCATCAAAAGGCATAAATTCAAATGGCAAAAGATCCTTATATGTGTTAATTTCCTCTTCCTCCATGAGATTGGGTGACAATTTAGATTTTTGCCCATTTATCTGCATCCCAATTGCTCGACCAAAGAGGTCTGGGATATGGCGTAAATTTTTTGCATCTCCCCTCATTCCACATCAAAATATCTGGACATCATCCACAAAAAGTAGGTGTGTGATCCTTAGATTTTGGGAAATGGAAATACCTTGGAATCCACCTCTGTATTTTGCATCCCAATTACCCTGTTAAGTTCCTATGTAACCAGCAGAAACAAGAGTTGGGAAAGAGGGCATTCCTGGTGCATCCCCCTTTCTGCTGAGAAAAATGTGGAGGCTTCCTCATTAATGAGGACTACAAAGGATACAATCGAAATATAACTCATGATCCAATTTATAAAAGGAAGCTCAAAGACCAAATGTGTGAGAAGCATCCTAATATATAACCAACTAACTATGTCATAAGATTTGGAAAGATCAATCTTTACCACAACACCTTTAGTTTTTCTGGTCTTCATGCTATGCAAGATTTCTTGGGCCACTCCAATAGCTTCATGAATCTTTCAGCCTTCCAAAAAACTAAATTGTTCCCATGAGATTGTTTTAGAAAGGAAAGGTTTTAGTCTTGTGCTTATAATCTTTGTCACCACCTTGTAAATATTGTTGCATAGAGAGATTGTCCGAAAATCATCAAGCGATTGGGGGTCATCCTTCTTAGGGATGAGAGAAATAAAATTATCGTTTAGTGGGGGGTGCATAAAGCCAATTGAGCATGACTCATCTACCACCCCGAGAATGTCTTTCTCAATGAAATAACAAATTCCTAGAAATAAATACATGGACCACTCATCCGGGTCGGGGCTCTTATCCTTTTGGAAGATATGAAGCACCTTTTAGCTCCTCTTCAGTGACTTCTTTCATAAGTGCCCTATTGTCAACTTCTTCTACAAAACAGGGAAAGAAAAGTGCTAGCTACATGACTACATCAATAAAAACTTGTTCATCGACTATGAATAAATTTTTGAAGTGGCATGTGCCCAATTGGACCAATTCCTCAAAGGAGGAGTGTTCTCTTCCATTACCATCCTTTAGGCTCCATATGGTATTAGACATTTTCCTCCCTTTTGCATAATCTTGGAAGAGTTTTGTATTCCCATCTCCATTCTTCGGCCATAGTGCCCTACTCTTTAAACGCCATTCTACTTGCTTCGCTTCTAGAAATTTCTTTTTGGCCTTCTCTAGAGTGACCAGTTCCTCTTTTGTTTCCAAGGCGGTGAAGCCTCCACTCTCTGATTCATAGTATGTCTGAAGAGTTGCTTCAATGTTTATAAGCTCTTGATCATCATTATGTTTCTTCCTTTTAGCCCACTCCAAAATGGCCTTTTTAATCTTTTTAGGTTTTGAGCAAATTGTACCACAACCCTATCCTCCTGTCCAATAGGGACCCATATTCCCTTTACAAGGTTCAATAAGTCCTCTTCTTGAAGCCAAGATGAATTGAATTTAAACCAGCTAGTTGGTTTCTTTGGTCTACCTACAACCTCCAAGAAGATTGGGTGATGGTCTAATTCACCTCTCGACCCCACCCATTGCCTAAATATTAGTGGAGATTCCACCGCAGGTTCAGATGGAAGGAAGCGGTCAATCTTCTTGGCAATAAAGTCCTCTCCAACATGCTTATTTCTCCAAGTGGGTCTCAGTATGATAGGGGCGATGTCTAGTAGCCTTACCTCCCCTAATTTATGTCTGAAGTATTTCGTGAGAGCATCAGGATGAGCTCTTTGACCCCAAGATTCAATTGATCCTAGGGAGAAATTTAGGTCACTTTCCATGATGAGGTCCTCAACTTTCAGGAAGGATTTAATGAGTATATTGTCCCAGAAAGGAACACGATCTTGGGAGGTCCCATATACATTGAGAACTGAAAAAAATCTACCCAAATATTCCACAAACACTTTTTTCCTAAGCCAGATTCAAATCCCCAAGAATTGATTAATTATATAGATTTGGAGCACCATTCGATAGATATACCCCCCGAATTCCCCTTTGAACCCAGTCCCATAAAATTCCAACCCTTAAACAATTTCTCCAACAAAGGAACCACCTAATTTTCATCCCCCAAGGTCTCTTGAAACAACAACAAGTCGGGTTGGGAAAACTCCACCAACCTGTGGAGAGTGAGTTTTTTCCCTGGGCTCAACACACTCCTACAATTAAAGGAGAAAATCTTCATTCAAAAACCCCAGCTAGGGGCTACATTGCTCTAAGGGCCCCAGTGATGAAAAGTGTTCTACCTGCTTCCATATCCATATAAGTCCTGGTCTGGGCCTTTGAAAGGTTTGACCTCCTACTCCTCCCCTTCCCAATCGTGGGTGGAAAAGGGTTCAATCCCAAACAGTTCAACTTATGGCTAATATTCACTAGTGTTGGAATTGTCTATTCATTAATTGATAGGCCACTGGGTCCTCCTCTGAATCAATTGAAGAGTCCATGGACGAGCAGGATGTGTGAGGGAGACCCGAAATCATATGAGAAGCAAAGGATAGATTGGCCAGGGTTAAATCATAGGGGAAGATGGGGTTTTATGAGGGGAAGCTGGGGAGAAAGGGAGACTCTTCAACGATTCAACCCACTTTTACCCAAAAAATAAAAATATTGAAATAAGAAATTCAAAGATGGAAGGAAACAAGGTGACATACCCCAATGAGAAACTATGCCTTGTTGAAGCATTTTTGTTGTCGCTTCAGATTGATCTGGAAGAACCTAGCTAACACGATCCTCTTTACTAGAGAGAGGAGGAAGTGTCATGTCATGATGGTGTGGAGTGGATTTGTCAGTAGAACCCCTACTATCACCTTGCCCCACCCTGCCAAGCTTTGACGTGGGCACATAGTGAGCGTCCCCAATTATGAAGCACCTCTATTTTTCTAGGCTGACCTCACAGAGCCTTTGTCCCTTTCCCCCCGCATAGGAAGATGAAATTCACTGGCATTATGTCCATGTTTATGAAACTGATGATATTTGAAGGGAATTCCTTCATAGTCCATTTTTTGAAGGATGGACATGCCCCCCCAATATAACTCAATTTCCCCTACCAAATCTTTGTGAATGTTCAGAGAAACCAGGATACAAGCCATAGACATTTTTCCTGTGGAGGTGAAAGACATATCTATGTCCATATATCGGCCTAAAGCATTACCCAAACATTCAAAATCCTTATGCATCCATATTTTCGTTGGGAATCCAGGCAAATAAACCCATATTTGTAGCTCATCTATCCTTTCTCAACCAACGTCAAATAAAGGCGACCATCTCTTCAACAACATTGGCGATGAGTCAATACACCATGGGGCTTCAAAAATCTTGTAGATGTTTGACAAAGACTGGAATCAGAACATGAAATACCCATTTGACAGGGTTTGGATTGAGGGAAAATGATCCACCGTGCTAGACCACAAATTGTTTACCCACTCCTGCAAAGAATTTATCCCCAGATGGTGACTATTTACCCGTCCCACAACAATCGTCTCCACCATTTTCAGAACCTATGGGAGCATTATATCATCCCCCAAGCGCCAACTTTTGGGGTTTTGGAACCAATTTGATACTTGCCTGTGACTTATGCTCCTTTGAAGAAGACCTTTTCCCTTCCCCCGAAACCCCAATGGTTGGGGTATGCCCTTGGCCCTCATGAAACTCAATGGGATGAGAGGATCCTCTCCTTGAGCCCCCCACTCCTACTTTTTTTGATGATAATTGATCAGAAGAAACCATAAACTCTGAAGGATCTAGAGAAGAGAAATTACCCAACTCATGGCTAGAAAGAAAACCAACTGGAGCATTCTCAGGTGCAGCTGAAATGGGGTTCCATCCCAAACGGAGAGAGGGTGATCAACTTAAGTCGCTTCCAATGAGTTAAGAGTCCCTAGAAAAAACATCAAAAGGGGGTTTGTTTGGCCAGAGTCCCTCAAAAGGTACCTCCGAGAGAAAATCCCTCTCAGGAAACCCTTCTTGTTGTTGAGCCTCTGCGGGATACCATTAAGAGAGATTTTTGGGGGGAAGAGGAGTGAAACTGCCAAAAGAGATAGCCTCGGCCTCCTGAGCCAACCTAATCTCCCTCACACCTTGATCCTGATGAGAAAAAAAGGCCCCATGACCTAGATCACTAGCCTGACCACTAGGCTTGGGGCATGTAACATCTACATCTCCATCTGCCATGTCGGAGTCTGAAAAGGGCATGTCAGAGACAGACACAGAGGGGAAGCCACTTGGCACCGATCATATATGTTGTTCATCTAAGGAATCCCCTGAGTAGTCCAAATACTCTTCCTCCCATACCATATTACTGGTGGTGAAAAAGCCTTCCCGCCAGATAAAAGAAGAGATAAAAACATAAGGATTTACCGTGTCATGTAGGGTTGGGCGGGTCGCAGGTCACATGCACAAACTTCCCACAAGGGCCTATGGCTAGGGTTTTTATAGGGCCTATACTCCATCTCCTCGTACCAAGTATTCAACTTCCATTAATGCACATCATGTTATTCAAGATAGGATTTTACAATGTTTAATATTCTACATTTAGGATCTATATTGGTGAAATTGTTTTGGCCTTAGGCCATATGATTATGGATCTCATTTAACTCCCCTTGAAGTTCCTCCATGGCTAGAATTTATCTTTCTCAATGTTGTCCACTTTTCTAATAATGGGCTTTACACTTTCTAAGAACTATACACATTTCTCCAATTTTTCCATGGGGTTGTTAAGGAACTTTACTTAACTAGACAACTTGGTTTGCAAATTCTCTTTCTCAACTTCCATTTGTTGGATTTTCTTTTTCAATTCTTCATTATCATCTCAAATATTTTCATCAAAATATTATAGCCCTTGAAATATTCCTTACCTCAAATTTTTACCCATTTTTGAGTTGCTTACAACTTCCACATAACTTAGGAAAAACTACTTTGATATGTTTTTTATTCCTATATAGTTTGGCGAATGAAAATCACCTAATGGTACTCAATTTTTTTCTTTCAAAACTCTAATAATAATTTTTAAATCATCCCTCTAGTCTATGAAATTTGTATGTCATATCTATTGTATTAATTCATCAAGTGCCAATGATAACAAAGTTACCAACTTAACAAGAACTCTCTAGAGTTCTCATTTTTGTAGAGGTGTTATTTTTACCCATGTTTCAAAAAGTGGTGCTACTGGTAGCACCCTTTTCTTTTGTAGGTGGTTAAAATTGCGACTTATTTGAAATTGCGGCTTTGACATTGCGAACAAAATCCTAAAATTGACCCTTGAATCGAAACGCAATGCTATGGGTAGCACCATTATTTTTTTTTAGTTAAAAATATGACCTAATTGAAACCAACCAAAAGATCAACCAAATCATAATATCTTGGCGAAAAAGTCCTCTCCAACACGCTTATTTCTCCAAGTGGGTCTCAGTATGATAGGGGCGATGTCTAGTAGCCTTACCTCCCCTAATTTATGTCTGAAGTATTTCATGAGAGCATCAGGATGAGCTCTTTGACCCCAATATTCAATTGATCCTAGGGAGAAATTTAGGTCACTTTCCATGATGAGGTACTCAACTTTCAGGAAGGATTTAATGAGTAGATTGTCCGATAAAGGAACACGGTCTTGGGAGGTCCCATATACATTGAGAACTGAAAAAAAAATATAAAAAAAAAAAATCTACCCAAATCTTCCACAAACACTTTTATTCCTAGGTCGGATTCAAATCCCCAAGAATTGATTAATTGTATAGATTTGGAGCACCATCCGATAGATAGACCCCCCGAATTCCCCATTGAACCCAATCCCGTAAAATTCCAACCCTTAAACAATTATCCAACAAAGGAACCACCTAATTTGCATCCCCCAAGGTCTCCTGAAACAATAACAAGTCGAGTTGGGAAGATTCCACCAACCTGTGGAGAGTGAGTTTTTTCCCTGGGCTCAACACACACCTACAAATAAAGGAGAGAATCTTCATTCGGACACCCCAGCTAGGGGATACACTGCTCTAAGGTCCCCAGTGATGAAAATTTTTCTACCTGCTTCCATATCCATATCAGCCCCGGTCTAAGCCTTTGAAAGGTTTGACCTCCTGCTCCTCCCCTTCCCAATCGTGGGTGGAAAAGGGTTCAATCCCAAACCATTCAACTTATGGATAATATTCCCTAGTGTCAGAATTGCCTATTCATTGATTGATAGGCCATCATGTCCTCCTCTTAATCAATTGAAGAGTCCATGGACGAGCAGGATGTGTGAGGGAGACCCGAAATCGGATGAGAAGTGAAGGATAGATTGGCCAAGGGTAAATTATAAGGGAAGATGGGGTTTTATGAGGGGAATTTGGGGAGAAAGGGAGACTCTTCAATGGTTCAACCCACTTTTACCCAAAAAAGATAAATATTGAAATAAGAAATTCAAATATGGAAGGAAACAAGGCGACATACCCCAATGAGAAGCTATGCCTTGTTGAAGCATTTTTGTTGTCGCTTTGGATTGATCTAGAAGAACCCAACTGACATGATCCTCTTTACTAGAGAGAGGAGGAAGTGTCATGTCCTGATGGTGTGGAGTGAATTTTTCAGTAGAACCCCTATTATCCCCTTGCCCCACCCTGCCAAGATTTGACATGGCCACATAGTGAGCGTCCCCAATTGTGAAGCACCTCAAATTTTCTGGGTTGACCTCGCGTAGCCTTTGTCCCATTCCCCCCGCATAGGAAGATGAAATTCACTGGCA
The DNA here is from genome assembly GCA_010110895.2 of Picea sitchensis. Taxonomy (NCBI): domain Eukaryota; kingdom Viridiplantae; phylum Streptophyta; class Pinopsida; order Pinales; family Pinaceae; genus Picea; species Picea sitchensis. The sequence goes on from SNQJ01S0015744.1 coordinate 67,366, forward strand.
TTATGTCCATGTTTATGACACTGATGATATTTGAAGGGAATTCCTTCATAGTCCATTTTTTGAAGGATGGACCTGCCCCCCCAATATAACTCAATTTCCCCTACCAGATCATTGTGAATGTTCAGAGAAACCAGGATACAAGCCATAGACATTTTTCCTGTGGAGGTGAAAGACATATCTACGTCCATGTATCGGCCTAGGGAATTACCCAAACATTCAAAACCCTTATGCATCCATATTTTCGCTGGGAGTCCAGGCAAATGAACCCATATTGGTAGCTCATCTATCCTTTCTGAACCAACGTCGAATAAAGGCGACCATCTCTTCAACAACATTGGCGATGATTCAATACATCATGGGGCTTTAAAAATCTTGTAGATGTTTGACGAAGACTGGAATCAGAACATGAACCACCCATTTGACAGGGTTTGGATAAAGGGAAAATGATCCACCGTGCCAGACCACAAATTGTTTACCCACTCCTGCAGGGAATTTATCCCTAGATGGCGACTATTTACTCGTCCCATAACAATCATCTCCACCATTTCTGAAACCTATAGGAGCATTATATCATCCCCCAAGCGCCAAATTTTGGGGTTTTGGAACCAATTTAATACTTGCCTGTGACTTCTTCTCTTTTGAAGAAGACTTTTTCCCTTCCCCCAAAACCCCAATGGCTGGGATCTGCCCTTGGCCCTCCTGAAACTCAACGGGATGAGAGGATACTCTCCCTGAGTCCCCCACTCCTGCTTTTTTTTACGATAACTGATGGGAAGAAACCATAAACTATGAAGGATCTAGAGAAGAGAAATTATCCAACTCATGGCTAGAAAGAAAACCAATTGGAGCATTCTTAGGTGCAGTTGAAATGGGGTTCCATCCCAAACAGAGAGAGGGTGATCAATTTAAGTCGCTTCCAACGAGTTCAGAGTCCCTAGAAAAAACATCAAAAGGGGGTTTGTTTGGCCAAAGTCCCTCAAAAGGTACCTCCGAGAGAAAATCCCTCTCAAGAAACCCTTCTTGTTGTCAAGCCTCTGCAGGATACCATTATGAGAGATTTCTGGGGGGAAGAGGAGTGAAACTGCCAAAAGTGATAGCCTCGGCCTCCCGAGCCAACCTAACATCCCTCACACCTTGATCCCGATAAGAAAAAAAGGCCCCATGACCTAGATCACCAGCCTGACCACTAGGCTCGGGGCATGTAACATCTACATCTCCATCCACCATGTCAGAGTCTGAAAAGGGCATGTTAGAGACAGACACGGAGGGGAAGCCACTTGGCACCGACCAGATCTGTTGTTCATCCGAGGAATCCCCTGAGTAGTCCAAATACTCTTACTCCCATACCATATTACCGGTGGTAAAAAATCCTTCCCACCAGATAAAAGAAGAGATAAAAACATAAGGAGTTACTGTGTCATGTAGGGTTGGGTGGGCCGCAGGTCGCATGCACAAACTTCCCACGAGGGCCTATGGCTAGGGTTTTTATAGGGCCTAGACTCCATCTCCTCGTACCAATTATTCAACTTCCATAAATACACATCATGTTATTCAAGATAGGATTTTACAATGTTTATTATTCTGCATTTAGGATCTATATTGGTGAAATTGTTTTGGCCTTAGGCCATATGATTATGGATCTCATTTAACTCCCCTTGAAGTTCCTCCATGGCTAGAATTTCTCTTTCTCGATGTTGTCCACTTTTCTAATAATGGGCTTTACACTTTCTGAGAACTATACACATTTCTCCAATTTGTCCATAGGGTTGTTAAGGAACTTTACTTAATTAGACAACTTGGTTTGCAAATTCTCTTTCTCAACTTCCATTTGTTGGATTTCTTTTTCAATTCTTCATTCTCATCTCAAATTTTTTCATCAAAATATTATAGCCCTTGGAATATTCCTTACCTCAAATTTTTACCCATTTTTGAGTTGCTTACAACTTCCACATAACTTAGGAAAAACTACCTTGATACGTTTTTTATTCCTATATAGTTTGGCGAATGAAAATCACCTAATGGTACTCAATTTTTTTCTTTCAAAACTCTAATAATAATTTTTAAATCATCCCTCTAGTCTATGCAATTTGTATGTCATATCTATTGTATTAATTCATCAAGTGCCAATGATAACAAAGTTACCAACTTAACAAGAACTCTCTAGAGTTCTCATTTTTGTAGAGGTGTTATTTTTACCCATGTTTCAAAAAGTGGTGCTACTGGTAGCACCCTTTTCTTTTGTAGGTGGTTAAAATTGTGACTTGTTTGAAATTGTGGCTTTGACATTGCGAACAAAATCCTAAAATTGACCCTTGAATCGAAACGTGATGCTATGTGTAGCACCATTGTTTTTTTTTTAGTTAAAAATATGACCTAATTGAAACCATGACCTTGACTATTGGCACCACCATAAACAAAACATTGAAAAATCGATTCCTAAATCTAAAAGTGCTATTTTGTTTCCAAAGAAACTGGGGAAATTTATATTAAAAAGTATGCCATAAATGAAAGGAGGTTGAAGTGTGCAAAATTTCAAAATCAACCCTTACAAATGAAACAAAAATAGAATGAGACCTTGCTAGAATGCTCACAGAATTTAAGTCTATTTGAAGCTTATACAATATATCAGAATTCTTTCCAAAGTATAGCCTATAAAAGAAACGTAACAACAAGATACAAAAACAAAACATCAACAAAACAATTAGCTTGGGGTGTCATTCCTTCCCGACTCTTCTTCAGTTTTCTCTGGCAACGAGTTGAGGTCTGGAAGATTTGGCTGCAGACCTGGAGAGGAGGCCTCCTCAGAGTGAATTGTATTGGAGCACTCTAGTGATTGGGTCATTGGTCTAGTTCACAATTCTTCAACTTTTGAATGAATGACAACACATTCAATGTTCATCTTGTGATTGGTGTTGTTCCTGTCTTTGTTATGCTAGGATCTCCATTGTTGTGAGCAACTGAGTGGATAATCCTTGAACCTGAATTTGCAAGGTATGAATTGAATGAATCATATTGTCTTGTTCTTCTGCTCGTATATCCTGCCTCGACTGTGCTACCCATGCTCGATGCCTCTCCATAACCAGATGCATGTTGATATCCTTTGCACAGAGTAATCTTTTGCCTCCTTTCTTCAGAATGAGAGCTTCAAGGTGTTGCTTCTTTTTATTCTTCCACAATTGAGCCCAGGGTGGCACTCTTAAGATACACTCATGGCATGTGTGAGGCATTAACCACGTCACAAGAAAAATTGATTCCATGAAATCTATGGAAACTGAGTAGATTTCACACACCCTGAGCATATGACGAGGGGGAGTGGAGCAGGCCCCGTTCTTATCAATTATTTGCAAGGTTAGATATGGTGAAGTAATCTCTCATCTATTCAGTATAGCTCCCATAAATACTAAGGCTAGAACAACCCAACGAAGTGACCAAGGCCTTCTTGAGATGAACTTAACACATGCACAATTTCGTGAGGGACATTGAATTTGCATGTTATGAGGGCAAAGAAACATAGTACAACCTGATTCTTTCGCGTGGGAGATGCAACGACCTCTATAATCAACATCATTTCTTACTCGTGGCATGATTGCACTGTCAGAGGAAGCAATGGATACTCGGCGAAATGTATGTCGCCCATCTATTTTATAACTCTACCTTGTAATTTCACCTTGACATCCTTCCTTACAACTATTTCCTTTGATCTTATTCAAGATCACGGTATAGGGGTCGCCAAGGAATTGTCATTGACCCTTAGCGTTTCTATGGGGTCCCTTAATGCTTAATTTGCTTGCGCATTTGTGATGGTGTTATTGTGGAAAAAAATGTGGAGAGGGACAAAGGTATGAAGACCCTTCAACTCAGAGAGTATTCATCTGAAAATGGATGCAAGTTTCATTTCTCTTGGAGACATTTTTTTCCTTAGATGGTTTATGATTACCATGGAATCCCCTAGAATTGAGAGTGATTTTATTCCTTGTTGTCGGATCAACTTCAGCCCTTCGAGAAGAGCATATGCCTCTGCTTGGTTGTTGGTTTCTTTCCCCACATTACAAGAGAAAATAAGCTTAATACTTCATCCCATGGAGAAGTGGGTTTCTTTCCCCACATTACAAGAGAAAATAAGCTTAATACTTCATCCCATGGAGAAGAGTAGAACCCCACCACCATACATCGAAATCTAAAAGTGTTATTACTTGATAATTTTTTATTTATTTTTTAAATAATTTCATTAAAAAATATTTAAATTGAAAAAAAAACAATAACCGAAGAAGAAAAAAAAAAAAAAAAAAAAGAAAAGAAAAGAAAAAAAAAAAAAAGTAATATCTATTTTTTAAAATAAATAAAAGAAAACCTTTGTAAACAATTTAAAACACACAAAAAAAATCACTTAAAACACATTTTATTATAAAAAAAATTAAAACACTTAAATTAAACAGTAATTAAAAAAAACCAAAACTATAATTAGAAACAAAACTAAAAAATCAATTGCCTCCCTCCCCACGATTTGTTGGATGGTGTAACGACCGCAAGCATGGCCATCAAGCTAGAGGCGTGGGGGAGAGGCAATGCCCGACATCGCCTTGTCCTAGATTCCACCTTAGTTTATTTTTTGTTTTATTTTTAATTTAGTTTTATTTTAGTTATAATTTTTTATTTCGATTTTGTTTTGATTTGGATTTTTAATTTTGTTTTTATTTTATAGCCTTTGTCTTGTTTTGTATTTTAAAAAATTTTTAAATTTTGTTTTTATTTCATTTGTTTTTTTTTTTAATTTAATTTTTATTTTAGAGTGTTTTTTTATTTTTATTTTTTAAAAATGGTGTGTTTTCACATTTTTTTAAATATAGTGTTTTAAGGGTTTTATTTTATTTTATTTAAAAAAAAAAAAGATTTTCCCTTTGTTTTTATTTTTTTTTATTAAAAAAATGAGATTTACATTTATTATTATTATTATTATTTGTTAGCGTGTCTATTACATGTGGAAATAGTCTGTAGTCTAAAAAATTGTGATCCAAGGGAATCTAAGCCGTCAAAATCACTCGAGGATCGTAGTTGTCCTAGGCCACACCAACCCTTAACATGGTTGGATTTTTTTGGGTGTCTCCTCTCGACTACTGCGAGTTTCGAACCTTGGCCACCTTACAGAATGAAACCCTCAAAATATATTCGCACTAGTGGGATTGAGAAATTTAATCATTTTCTTAATGTAAATTATTAAAAAAAGATCAATAAATAAATTATCAAGTAATAACACTTTTAGATTTAAGAGACGATTTTCATTGTTTTATTTATGGTGGTGTCAGTGGTCAAGACAACGGTTTCAATTAGGTTATAGTTTTAACTCCAAAAAAGTGATGCTATTGGTAGCATCACTTTTTGATTCAATGGTCAATTTTAGGGTTATGTTTGCAATGTCAAGGGCACAATTTCAAACAAGTTGCAATTTTAACCACCTCTCCCAAAAAGGGTGCTACACATAACACCACTTTTTTATTTTGGTGTTTTTCACCCAAAAATATGATGTTTTTGGGTTAGAGTTCTCATTTTGAGGTCACAATTCTCGTTAAGCTGGTAACTTTGTTTGATGTTTAACAATAACAAAAAACATACGCACTATCGCCAATCACATAATACACAACATGATTTTTAACCAGAGAGCACTCTAGGACTAAAATCTAGGTCTCATTACAAACGAGAAATGCCTACAATCTACACTTCAGTCGGTCTAAAGTTACATTCCTACAAGGTTTCTCACACAATCTTACACTTTCGTTGATTGGCCTTGAATCTTTCCCATGTCTTCTCTAACCAAGTTATCTATTTTTCTTAATCTTCCATGGTTGTTACATGGCTCAACTGCTATTGACTCTATCAAAGATTCAACTCTTAGCTTCTAGCACCATGCTCTTAGTTCTAGCTCTACATATCATTGGCTTGATAAACTTGGGTCACTTACCTCTATACCTCCATTATGTTATGCTTTAACCTCTCTAGTTACTCTCACACTGAAAGAACTATCTATAAAACCAAGGATCAATGATCAAGGAATTATGGATCCGACTACCACCAAGATGGAATATAATTATAACATCCCCGACCACCAATAGGTCGGGAAACACTACACAAACACCTTTAAATTTTCCTTTCCTGCTCTAATACCAATTTGTAACGTCCCCGGCCACCAACAGGCCAAGAAATGCCACAGAGGAACATGCATTTCTAATCAATTCAAAACAAATAACATAGAGTTATTGCTACCATACAGACTCAAATGGAATTAACAGTAATTCAAACATGCAAGGGAATACATGATAACATTTAAGAATCACAATCATGCATAGCATATATAATTAAGCATGGAAATGATACTTATCTTTTAACTGGAGTAAAACCACCAATTGCGTCCAAACCTTCCACGAACCTCCCAACCTTAGACCACACTCCTCATCACTCTCAGCAGTAGGTCACCCCTGAGCTAGAACTAACCTCCACCAGGAAAGGGATTCCTAGGCTAGGCAAGGTCAATAGGAAGTCACACAGCTTAAGAGAAATTATTCTCTCCCAATAGCTACTTACGCCCACTACTCAAAGACTCTCATTCCCCACATGCCTGTCCCATCCCAAGAGTATACACCTTCACTATCACACAGTCCATCGCCTGCTCCACCTCCCTTGCCTTGGGCTTCAACAATAGGCCAGATAATAATTCTTAGAGCTCTGTAGTAGCTACGGGACTCCCTCCAGGAGAACTCACTTCCTCAGCACACTCTCTCACCTGGAGAGGGTTGCTCACAGGCCTGACAACCTGCTTCTTCAACCACAGGCTTGAAAACCCACTTCTTCAACCCACAATAGCTAATTCAGGTAAGGAAAGGGATGACTCATTAAATTATAGAGCTAGCCAATATGGTCACAAGTTTAGCAATTGCGGAAATGGATGGCTGCGGGCTTGTTTAGTGTGTGAGTGAACTCGTGAGAAGAAAACAGAGCAGACTGGTCTACCTAGCCTAGATTGTGAAAGCCAAAACTCCCACTGCGTGAATTCCCCTGCCTCTGTGAGTGAGTGTCCCAACAATAGCAATTCCCCCCCTTAAGTTTGCATGTGCCTGAGGCGACACCTGTCGCTCATGAAGCACATTCATTCCCTTTGGAAGTCACCTGTCCTTCCCCAGGAACTTAGGATAAAAACATATCCTTTTAAAAAGCCTTTGGAATAATAATAAAAAATTATTATTCTCTTGGACTTAAGCCCTTAGACTTATCCCCTCTTTCCAACCTCTCATCCCCCTCTCCCTTACCCAGCCCAGTGGAGCTTAATCCCCCGTCACTCTTTCTTCATGGTGGGTCTACACGCAATGATGTTTTTATATTATTAATATGAATATTTACATGTACAAAACATGCTCCTGGCCTTTAACACCTAGGCTCTCCGGCCTAATAACGCATAAGCCTACCAGCTTATAATTGCTCTGCTCACCAACCTACAAAACATGTTTACGATTCATAAATACAATTGTGGCTCGTCCTTGGGTTATTACAATCCCCTCCCCTTATTTTTGCATTGTCCTCAGTGCAACTTATTTACACAACATCAACAAGATTTTCAAAATCTTCAAAAAGATGCGGGTATTCTTCCCGCATAGCATCCTCATTCTCCCATGTTGCGTCCTCAGGACCGTACCAGGTCCACTAGACCTTTACAATCCCTATGGATTGATTCCAGAGTTGTTTTCTCTTCCGTTCCAATATGCACACCGAATGCACTTGCAAGACGCCTTCTTGCTCCACCTGAATCACATTCCAATCAATAACATGATTAGCATCAAGTATATATTTCTTAAGAAATGAAACATGAAACACATTATGTACAGTCATGGATGTAGGCAATGCAAGCATATATGCAACTGGTCCAATGCTTTCTAGGATTTCAAATGGCCCATAATATATGGCTGCTAGTTTGGAAGAGTTTCCCAACTTCAGGGAACTTCTGTTAGCTTTTACTTTCAAGAAAACATGATCACCCACTTTAAACTCCCTGTGGGTTATATTCTTATCAGCATAACTTTTCTGCCTGTCTTGGGTAGTCTTCAAATTCTGCTTAATCTTCAGCATTTTCTCTTCCATTTCCTTGAGCAATTCTGGCCCAACTATTGCTCTATCAGTTGGGTTATCCCAGCTTATTGGGGTGTTGCACTTTCTTCCATAAAGTGCTTCAAATGGGCTCATCTTCAATGATACTTGATACCCATTTTTGTAGGAAAATTCCATGAAGTGTAGGTAGTCTTCCCATTTAGATGGTTTGTCCATCACATACATCCTTAGCATATATTCTATCACTTGGTTCACCCTCTCTGTCTGCCCATCAGAATCATGATGATAAGCAGTGTTGAAGTTCTGATTCGTTTTGAACCCTTTGAATAACCCCTTCCAGAACTTGGAGGTAAATTTCGGGTCTCTATCAGACATAATTGTCTTGGGGATACCGTGCAATCATGCTACTTCCCTCATATAGATTTCGGCAACATTAATTGCCTTGTGAGTGGTCTTCAATGGAATAAAATGGGCATCTTCCGTAAGCTTATCTACCACCACCATAATGGAATCATGTTGTTTGTCGGTTCTGGGCAATACTGTGATGAAATCCATTGTCACCACTTCCCACTTCCACTCAAGAATGGGCAATGGTTGTAGAAACCCTGTTGGGTGCCTATGCTTAGCCTTGACCTTCTAACACTCCATACATCTGGCGATGTATTTTGCAATCTCTATTTTCATGCCTAGCCAAAACTAATAGTTGTTTGCTGCTGGCACTGTTTTCTGATATCCAGGGTGCCCAGCATAAGGCACATTATGCATTTCCTTCAAGACCATAATTCTCAATTCCTGAGAATTAGGTGCATAAATTTTATTTGTGTACAAGAGTGTCCCATCAATTTCCAATTTATAATCTTCCACTTTTTGTAGCATCTCACCTTGC
>SNQJ01S0015744.1:76352-94180 GCA_010110895.2 Picea sitchensis
CACTCAAATAATTGTGAAAGAAAAAGTACAATTGTCATCCATTTGAATCCTACCTACAAAATATTATTTTATTTTATTTAAATGTGCCTAGGAAAAAGGTACCCATTAAATGAGAACAACTAAAAAAATAAAAAATGCATATCCATGTCAAAAAAGAAAGGGTTATTCATTTAACAAGATGGGCCCCCAACTTTTGACAATATATATTAAAAAACAAGAAATATTTATTACAATAACATTGGGGGAAGTGAAGGCAGCAATAAGACTTCAAAGTTTTTGGCCAATAAGCTATCACATAAATGAGATTTAAAATTTAAAATAAATAATTATTTTTTAAAACTTTGGATAAAGGGGTGTATATTTTATGGTCAACCATGAACTAATAGAAAGTCAAGCCTAACTCAAAGCTATATACCATGCCTATCGGCAGGTATAATAATACTCAAAAGTAATATCACCTAATAATACTTAAAGTAATATCACCTATCTCAATTAAAGTTGGCCTCATAACCTACTTAATTATTAGAGTATGCAAAGAGAATTTAATTTTGGATCAAAACTATGTATAGAGTTTTGAAACGACTATAAAGTTTTGAAACGATTAGTTTTAATTCAAAATTCTCTCCAACACTACTTAACTATTAAGAATTCAATATAAAAAGTCAAAATACTTTATATTAACATGTAAAAATACTTTTTTATGAATGTTATTATTAGTCTCTGTCGTAGGTATCGAGGGACTATAGCGATCAATAATTCATTGACTACATATTAGTTTGTCCTTTGACCACAAATATTTGCATAATATGTATTGTTGGAGGCAGGGAACTAAAAACATAGATTTTTATATAATAAAAAGTAGCATATATGTATTGATCTAATTGGATAAGAGATTGGAGGTTTTATTGCCGGCTTCACTATTCCCGATGTTTTATATGGTAACATATCCAAACTTTTTTATCGTATACAGTCTTTTTGAATCATATGTTTTTCCTGCGTATTGCTTGAAGGTGGATAGCATTAGTTCGAATGTTTGTCTTAGCATTTTCTGCTAGGTGAATATATCCGTGAGTTTTTATTTGTACTAATCATATTGAAATGTTTAAATATCCAAGCTTTGTAGTGATTGAGAATTCCAAAGTTTATAACGTCTATGCCGCATGTATTTGTATTGAAATGTATTGACACTTTTTTTGAGGTGCTTGAATAGGGCTGACAGCTTAAATGTTTACATGACGCGAGGTCCTCCAACAGGCCTGACAGCTTAAACGTTTACATACCGCGAGGTCCTTACACAGCCTGTCAGCCTTAAATGTTTATCTAAATATGTTTCTCAGAGTACATTTTTCCTCTAAATTTTCCATACAATGTTGCAATGATTTTTCACAATATTATTGTCCACCGCCAGTAGAATAGACATTTTATGTTTCATCCTTCTTTTAGCTTTGCAATGCAATTTCGTCATCGTTGAAGCTACATACATTGTTTACTGTTTCGATGAGTGCTTCTTCTTCATTGGTTCGTCGGTTGTTGCTTGTTGTTGTTTGGTTCACAATTCAACCTGTGTTTTTGCCTTTCATCGTTTTGGAGTTAGTTTCCATGCCATAGTTTCATTTTTTGCTCCTTATTTGTTGTTCAGTGTTTATAGTTTGGAAGTAAGAATGTTTGCTTATTTCTACTGGCATGCTTGTCGTATGTTTTCGATTCCTTATGTGTTTCGGCTGCAGTTTCGTAATCGTTGGAGATACATATGTTGTTTACTGGTTTGGTGGTTATTGCTTGTTCGTTGGTTCGTTGGTTCGTGGGTTGCTGGTTCTATTTGTTTGGCTCGGGTTTCTTCTTTGGGGCCATGGGCCTGTAGTTGGGCATGTTTGTGCTTTCTCGTTGGTTTGATGCTTGTTGTTTTCTTTTGTTTGATTCAGCTTTGCAGGGTTGGGGTCCTGCACTAGTAGTTGGAGAGTTTTTTTTTTTTTTTTTTTTGGAGTATTATTGTTTTTGGCCTTTTTACGGTGTTCAACCCTTGCACCCACGAGTCGACATGCAATTGTGTTATTTTCCCTGTTAGGCGAGGTCGATATCTGTTTTGCTGTGAGATTTTGCTAGTTCTTCAGTGCTGGCATGAAAGAAAATAGTTGCATGAAAAATACTTCGAGAAGTACATGTGCGATTGCAGTATCCATTGTTTTTTTGTTAAAATAAAGCATATGTAGGCTGCGTTTATAAACCATGTATGGTCAAATGTGCCCATATGACAATACATGCTCTTTTTCCTTTACAAAGACTGGTGTGCCCATGATAGAATCTATCTTGTACTTGAGATATGATACATACAACAAAGATTCTACAAAATTATATTTCCATGTCTGGAAGCATATCTGGTTAGTTTGCCACGGAAAACCAAAATCTTGTATCGTGGGCACAACAGTCTGTGTAGAGGATAAAGAGCATGTATTTCCATCGGTGGAAGCATATATGGATACTTTGCCACAGAAAACCATAAATCGTTCAGCTACAACCATGCAATTTCATAATATTTTGTGGCTTGTAATATATTTTGGGCAGGGCAAAAGAAATTACACATTCACAGTTATGGATAGAGAAGCACAAAGGTTCATGTTTCTGCCTATATTTTAGACTGTTCGTTGAGTTTCTTTTACTGTATGTACATATTACTTGTTGTCCGGTGCATGCCAGCTTCCATTCATGTTCATTGTCTTTTGTGCATTCCCACATCCAAACAAACAGAATAGCTGGAGAAAACGATGGAGTCTTGACTGCATCACTCGAAGAGGATATATAAAGGTGCATGCTTGTACTGTTATTTCATATTGCATTGTTTTGTATTTCATTTATTATCTATATATGTGTTCACCTAGTTTATTGTATCTTCATTACATGCATTCCTGCATACTAACCTACTTCGTGTCTGTTGTGTTTTCACTGCATTGCTACATTTAAACAAACAGAATGGCTGGAGAGGACGATGAACTCTTTGGCAAGAATGTAGCCAAGGAATTACATAAGTGGATACCTGTGCTCTTATTTCATATTCCAGTGTTCATTTTTTCATTTACTGTTTGTGTATTTGTTGTGCTTGTTCTGCTTCTTTGCACCATTTATTTTTATTTTTATTTTTCCCCCTTCTTTTCTTCCTTCAAATATAATATATTCTACCTATTCTGCTTGTTGTTACATTGGAATAATTAGACCCATTTCTCTTTATTTTACATGTTTGTCTTCATAGTAACTTGCCTTCATATCCATTTCATATTCGACATTGGTACCTTGGAAGAAACAGGTTGGTTGGACAGGAAGATGAATTGTTTTGTGCAACAATAGAGGGTTATGTGGTACAATCTTCTAAAAGGTATACCAACTATGCTGGTAAATTAAATATACAAACCGGGTGGGGGCATATAATATTAGACTTGAAAACGATGGCTTGGCAGCAATGGCCCTTTCTTCCCTCCCTATTTCTACTTTTTCCATTTTCTATTATCCCTTTTGTTTTCTAATTGATCTGCTTAGTAGTCTTTCCGAAAATGCCTTGGTGCATCGGTTGGCAGACTAACGGTTTCACATCTATGGTAGTGCTTCTACCTTATTCCATACTTACCCACTTTGCCAATTGTGGGTGCCGGGCTGACGGGTTCAAGATTGCTCCCCTGGCTTCCGAGGGTCCGCGATATACAGATTGGTCGTGGTGCCCCGCCCTCACGCCCTGCTTACTATTACACATTTTTCTAGTTAAAAAAATCAGATGCATACAATTTTACGCTTATTTAGTCCTTCTGATGACAGTATACAATGCATATGCTTGTTTAGTCTTGATGTTCATCTGCACAGGCTTGCATCAGAAAATTTTTGACTAGTGACATGGTCATGAGCAGTCAATCATCCCAGACATCAGCAAACTGACAAGGACAAAGGTAAAGATGCATACGCTCTACTCTTAGTATGCTTGCCAGACAAATATCCTCGGTTATTTATTCATCTATGGAATGGTGAATATGTTGATGTCATCTGCAATGCATGGTTTGCAATTCACAAGAAGTATCAACAAGTACAAGCAAGACATCAAACATAGCGCATGTTCCGCAGACTAAGAGGTGTGGTTGCAAAATTCTGGCTCCATAGTTCATCGAAGCTATGCGTGTACTTGTAGATTTATGCCAGTGAAAGAAGAATACAAAAAAAAATGCACACTACCATTCACTTTAGTTTTCCTGTTCAAAACTTGTAACCAGGTCTAGAGTTGTAACACCCAATGTACTATCCATAGAGGGCTTGAACAACCTCCGAACTGGACAAGTGTTCGTCGGGGACATAATGGTCGTCTATAGCACCTACTTGGACAAGACAAACACAACTAGATCCATTATGTGTGCTAACATGACATACAAGGAGGCCACTATGACAGTGACACTGAGTATTCCTATACAGCTTGTCCAGAAACATACATAAAAGATATTGCTAGGTAATGGGATATCCATTACAAATTTTAATATATTTCCCAAAACAGTATATGACCGTGGTGATTGTGATCGGATTATTTCGCTCAACGAAACAAGTATTGTGGAAAAAATTCCCGTTGTTTGTTCAGAATATCGTTTCGTCCCGGACGCGACTATCAGCCAGCTTGCACTGAGTAGTCATATTTACCCAATCGGAACCATTGGCGCAACTGTCACACTAGCGAGAAAACTTGGCTTGCAACACATTCTCCATATAAAGGATGGAGAGTTAGACAGCGACAAGGCAATGGTACCGCTTTCCATATTCGGTTTTGTCCTTTACTTTTGCATGTGCATGTATCTCGGGTAAGTTACACAAATATTGCATTGTTCCATGTTGCAGCTACAATTGTTCGATACCTATTCAAATTTGTTTTCGTCAATGGAGCAGCAATTGCATAGAGGGAAGATTCCACTTATGCTCTTCAAAAATATAACAAAGAAAATGGATGTTAGAGAAAGGATCTTTCCGACAACCCAGGCAACATTTGTAACAGAGTTGCGAGGAGATATAGTATAGGATCTGAAGAAACTATCTAGCTCTACAACTGTTGTGCATATACATCCACAAAATCATCCTCACTTTGCTTATACAAAAAGCCTTCACCGAATTTCTGCGGCTTGTTTTATTTTATTTTATTTTATTAAGGGGGGAGGGGGTGCAGTTGTGTATTATATTGTTCAATGTATTAATTCCTATGCTCGGGTTCCTAGGTTGAAGGTGTTTTAGTTGCAACGAATGCATACTTGACCCCCTTTGAACCTTTATGTGCGAAATGCAACTCTCTTGCTTCTTCCTTCGCTTTGATAAGTGATTATACGATTGATTGTCTGCGATGCGATGAAAAATGTCCAGATATATATGAGCATTGCCTCAATGTTGCCATCCGAACCATGGGCAACACAACCATGCATTGTACGGTTAGGAAACCTCTGTTACAAAATATGCTTCCTAAGTTGGCAGAATTTTCGTATGAAACATATCTATAGAAAAAGACAAGCAATGTCTACATGTTGCACGATTTTCAGATACACAACAAATTTAACTTAAATGAGGACAATGCGATTTTGCATATCGGCTGAAGAAGGGAAAAAAAAAATATCAAACTTTGGCAGGAAACGAAAATACCTCATGTGTCTCTGTAATATTTCATCAACATCCAGATCAATGTTCGTCGGACTCGACTACTTGGGATTACATGCACATAAGATTGTTCGATCCAAAAATGGGAAGCATGGCAGCAAACCCCATATATCCCATGGCCTTGGTTATTTTCTACTGGGTACATATACCAGATGTAAGAGAAAACGAATGCCACAACATCTTTTCTTTGTATATCAAATTGTTTGATGCAAAGGTCGATGTTGTTGGGTATATGTTATATTATTTTCATGTGTGTGTGTGGGTGCGTCAGGTTCGACAACTGCGTTTGACGATCCCTCTAGTAGTGTCCTTTGTGTCATGTGCGTTGGGCGCTTCCTAGGGGGGTCCCAGAGGGGGCCAGGTATGCCCCCCCCGGTTACGCGTAGCATTCAAGGCAGCGCCCTAAATTTTTTTTTGGGGGCGGTTTTTGCTATTTTTAACGGTTTTCTAAATTAATCTGAATTAAGGGATTAGGGTTTTGGTATCTATGGAATACCTAAAAACATTGTATATATTGTATGGTGAATGGTGAAATTCGATATAATGAATAGAAGAAAGGTTTTCCTGGTGGAGGGTTTCCGGTATAAATCTCTGTGTACTATGTGAATGAACCATTGATTAATTTATGTTTTGCTTAAGAATCTATATGCATTGCTTTACTTTGCAGGTTTAAAACTTACAGATATGTCCTTCTCTATGGAACCTTGTGGGAACTTGCTTGCGGCCTGTTTGGAGTTTAATTGGTTCTTGGTTGTATGCTTCGTCTGTCAATTTGTATATCGTGGAACTCCGAGTGTTGTTTGGAGGACACAGAACAATAGAATTGCAATTTTTTAGCCAGCTATCCTGCAAATCCACCTGATAATTTCTATGGCGTTGTGATGCAAATGTAGTATGTGGCTTGTTTTAGCATTTTTCCTTGATCGATGAACTTGGTAAAATTAATCTCCTGGAATAATTTGAAAACAACGAATGTATACTGTGCGAAGTCCAATTGTGCTATCATATCAACAAGAGACCCTTAAAATTCAAATTGGTCGTTGTTATGGTTGCGGTGATAGAATTTAAAAAAACTTTGTTTTTTTTCCTTCATTTCTTTTAAAATAAGCGATTTAACATCCTTTGATAATTTTATGTAATTAAATTGTACAATATCAATATTTAATATTGATAATTTAGTATTTGAAAATAATGTTTTTAGATAATGTTAGATAGGATGACCATCCATAAACAATCGTAATATTGAGCCCGCCAGTCCTGGAGTCCGTCTGTCAATTTGTATGTCATAGAACTCTGAGTGTTGTTTGGAGGACACGAGATAATAGAAGTGCAATGTTGAGCCAAACAGCCCGCAAGTCCGCCTGTCAATTTGTATATCGCGGAACTCTGGGTGTTATTTGTAGGACATAGAACAATAGAAGTTGAATTTTGAGCCCATCAGCCCGAGAACCTGCGATCCAAAAAGTGGCTAAGTATGGAATGAAGGATCCGCACATGCTCTGTAAAATCTCATGTCCATACTTTATAAAAGTACATATTTGGCATGTATTGTTTGTTTCTCGAAAAATTTCTAGGTGTGGAAGTTGGCGGATGCATGTGTTCAGATTTCCACTTACTTTTATATCACCAGCCCGACCGACTGCTTCCCCGTTTCAAATTGTACAATTTTTTTTGTCTAATTAAATTGTACAATATCAATATTTAATATTAATAATTTAGTATTGAAAATAATGTTTTTAGATAATGTTAGGTAGTTGATAGGGATTACCATCCATAAACAATGGCAATCTTGAGCCTGCCAAGCCTAGAGTCCGTCTGTCAATTTGTATATTGTGGAACTCCGAGTGTTGTTTGGAGGACACAGAACAATAAAAGTGCAATGTTAAGCCAACCAACCCGCAGGTCTGCTTGTCAATTTGTATATCGCGGAATCCTGGGTGATGTTTGTAGGGCATGCAACAATAACGACCCAATTTTGGGCCCGACAACCTGTGATCCAAAAAGTGGCTAAGTATGGAATGCGAGATCCGTACATGCTCTATAAAATCTCATGTCCATAACTTATAGTACATATTTAGAATGTATTACTCATTTTTTGAAAAATTCCTTGGTACCATAATTGGCGGATTCACGTCTTTAGATTTCACTTACTTTTATATCACCACCCTGACCGACTGCTTCCCTGTTTCATATTGTACAAACTTTTTGGCTCACGGTTTTTCCGAATAGGCGAGTTACCGGATCGACGGGTTCAATATTAATAATTTATGTAATTAAATTGTGCGATATCAATATTTAATATTAATAATTTAGTATTTGAAAATCATGTTTTTTTATAATGTTAGATAGTTGATAGGGATGCCCATCTGTAAACAATGGCAATCTTGAGCCCGTTAGTCCTGGAGTCCGTATGTCAATTTGTCTATCGTGGAAGTCTCACTGCTGCTTGGAGGACACAAAACAATAAAAGTGAAATGTTGACCCAGACAACCCACAAGTCCGCTTGTCAATTTGTATATCGCGATACTCTGGGTGTTGTTTGTAGGGCACAGAACAATAGAGGCCTAATTTTGAGCCCGCCAGCCCGAGAACCCGTGATCCAAAAAGTGGCTAAGTATGGAATGAGGGATCAGTACATGCTCTATAAAATCTCGTGTCCATAGTTTATAGAAGTACATATTTAGTATGTATTGCTCGTTTCCTACGAGTGTTGTTTGGAAGACACGAAACAATAGAAGTGCAATGTTGAGCCAGCCAGTCTGCAAGTTCACCTGTCAATTTGTATATCGCGGAACTCTGGATGCTCTTTGTAAGATAGGGAGCAATAGAGGCCCAATTTTGAGCCCGCCAAACAGAGAACCCGTGATCCAAAAAGTGGCCAAGTATGGAGTGCGGGATACGTACATGCTCTATAAAAATCTCATGTCCATACTTGAGTACATACTTAGTATCTATTACTCATTTTTTGGACAATTTATAGGTGCGGAAGTTGGCGGATTCACGTCTTCATATTTCACTTACTTTTATATCATTAGCCCGACCGACCGCTTCTCCATTTCATATTGTAATAAATGAATATAAATTGACCCAAGTCCAATTGTGCTATCACATCAACATGAGGCCCTTAAAATTCGAATATCTCACAAGCCCGCTTGTCAATTTGTATATCACGGAACTCTGGGTGCTATTTGTAAGGCACAGAACAACAGAGGCCCAATTTTGAGCCCGCCAGCCCGAGAACCCGTGATCCAAAAAGTGGCTAAGTATGGAATCAGGGATCCGTACATGCTCTATAAAATCTCATGCCCATACTTTATAAAAGTACATATTTAATATGTATTACTGGTTTCTTGGGAAAATTTCTAGGTGTGGAACTCGATGGATACACGTGTTCAGATTTCCACCCACTTTTATATCACCAGCCCGACTGACCTCTTCCCCATTTAATATTATACAAAATTTTTGGAATGCAAGTTTCCGAATAGGCGGGTTTTTCTTTTAAATAAGATATTTATCATCCCTTAATAATTTTATGTAATTAAATTGTACAATATAAATATTTAATATTAATACTTTAGTATTGAAAATAATGTTTTTAGGTAGTGTTAGATAGTTGATAGGGATCACCATCTGTAAACAATCACAATCTTGAGCCCACCATCCCTGGAGTCTGTCTGTCAATTTGTATATGGTGGCAATCCGAGTGGTGTTTGAAGGACACAGAAAAATAGAAATGCAATGTTGAGCTAGCCAGTCCACCTGTCAATTTGTATATAGCAGAAATCTTGGGTGCTATTTGTAGGACACAGAACAATAGAGGTCAATTTTGATCCCGCCAGCCCGAGAACCCGCGATCCAAAAAGTGGCTAAGTATGGAATTCGGGATCAGTACATGCTCTATAAAATCTCATGTCCATACTTTCTAAAAGTACATATTATGTATTACTCGTTTTTTCAGAAAATTTCTTGGTGTGGAAGTTGGTGAATTCATGTCTTCAGATTTCACTTACTTTTATATCACCGGCCCGACCGACCGCTTCCCCATTTCATATTGTACAAACCTTTTTGTCTAATTAAATTGTACAATATTAATATTTAATATTAATAATTTAGTATTGAAAATCATGTTTTTAGATAATGTTAAAAAGTTGATAGGGATTACCATCCGTAAACAATCACAATCTTGAGGCGGCCAGCCCTAGAGTCCGTCTGTCAATTTGCATGTCGTGGAACTCCAAGTGTTGTTTGTATGACACGAAACAATAGGAGTGCAATGTTGACCTAGCTAGCCTGCAGGTCCGCTTGTCAATTTGTATATCGCAGAATTCTGGGTGTTATTTGAAGGCCACAGAATAATAGAGGCCCACTTTTGAGCTCACCAGCCTGAGAACCTGCGATCCAAAAAGTGGCTAAGTATGGAATGCGAGATCCGTACATGCTCTATAAAATCTCATATTCATACTTTATAGTACATATTTAGTGTGTATTACTCGTTTTTCGAAAAATTTCTAGGTGCAGAAGTTGGCGGATTCACGTCTTCAGATTTCACTTACTTTTATATCATTAGCTCAACCGACGGCTTCTCCGTTTCATATTGTACAAAATTTTTGGCTCACGGTTTTCCGAATAGCCGAGTTACGAATAGGCGGGTTCAATATTGTATTTCCATTGTTCTGTCGCCTGCAAACAACACCCTGACTTCCGCGACCCACAAATTAGCAAACAAATTGAAATAAAATAATATTACTATGCAAAGTCTAATGGAACAATCATATGAATGAGAGGACATTAAAATTCATATTCGTTGTTGTTATACTTGCGGTGAAGCTAACAGTACAAAAACTTACTTAAACATCCAAAAAATGATTGTCTTGTAACTTTTCGATGCTTCTCTTATACAAACAGATCCTGGAAACTATAAACATCGCTCAATGTACCTATTCCTTGATTGAAGAACATGTTAAAATGTTTAATGCACTCCATAGTTAATGTTAAGACCAATTCCCGCTTCCGAAAATTGTCATCTGCTTTCTCTTTTCTCTTTGTTTTCCCTTTCTTTACTTGCTCGTTTTTCGAAAAAATGTCTAGGTGCGGGATTTTCTGCCCTGGGTATATCTTCTGCCCTTTTTTTCTTGTAACCCGCCCGACCGCTTTCCATGCTTGGGCATTTCTTGGAATCTGTTTCACGGGTTGGCGGGTGCATGAAATGTACAATGCTTCGTGGCAATTCACCGTCACCGCTACCTTCGTACTTGTTTCCAGATATGCAATAATTAAGCTTTAATGCAAGTAGTTCATCCTGCAGGAACCGTTAAGATTGTCATTAATGTCTGGAAGGCCGGAGAATATTTTTCATTACTACGAATTAAACCAATATTTGTGGAGAAGTGTGTTATCCTTTCCAAGTATTCATTTCAAACATGATGCAATCTGTTTTTGTGCGCCGACGGGTTGGCGCCTTTAAGAAATCTCTAATTCTTCATCTCTCTTCGTCGTCACCATGACCTTCGCACTTTTTTCTAAATATGCAATTAATGAGCTTTAATGGTAACAACTCATTCCGCACGAACCCTGAAGATTTTCATTGATCAGTGAAAGGCTCGAAGAGATATTCCATTGATACACATCAAACCATAATTTGCGGAGGGTTATATTATCCCTCCCCAATTTTCATTTCAAACATCGTCTGGAGCAAACAGAAATTCCCGTTAACTTGTCGCAACAGCTCTGTCCAGATACAATAAACACATTCGGGCATAATGGCCAGAGGTTCCACTATTCCAGGGCATATTCTTACTACTCATCTCCCTCTGCCCAGGAGCAAAAAAGGAGATGGTCCCTTGGTACACTGAGAGATATATTTCAAGCCAAAGAATTCCAAGGCAACCCTACCTGCTCTGAGAACCTGCCCAGTTGCATTGATGGTTGGCACAGGGGTTGATGTCATGGATTATGAGCTGGAAGATGATCTAATGGGCAATGATATGACAATGGATCATGGCAATGCAGAGACTGTTCCCACTCCTGCGCCCAAATTGAAATCAACCATAACGGGCGGAACTTCCTAGCTCAGTGATGGTGGTCCTGACAACACCAAAAGGAGTTTCAGAAAAGAAACCGATGTTGAACGCAATAGCCGCTTTATAGCTCGAAAGTAGGAATTCCAGAGGTCCAAATTAGTCCATTCTGGGCAGAAGAGTTTCACTGTAAATAAATGATATGTTGATGCTCCCAAAGATATATTTCAAGCCAAAAAATTATTCACTTGTGGGACTACTTTCCTATTCTCTGGATATACAATTAACATCTTCGGGAATCAGGTCTAGAATTCTCACTACTTCAAGGCATATTTCTACTAGTCATCTCCTTCCACCCAGAATGGACTAATTTGGGCCTCTGAAATTGCACGTGCAACTTGTGTCCCTGAAGTTTTTTCAACTGTGCAGAGGCAGTTTCTAGTTGTGTCCTGACTTTTAGTTAAGGGCTATTCAATTTTCTCTGCAACGTTTTTCGTCTTCTTCGTCACTGGAAGCTTCTGAAAACTATCAATTTTACCACAGGATGATTCATCGAGGAGAAAACTGCAAGGATCTTGCATACTGCGGATCTCGTGCTTGTGTTTGTGGCAGATACGTTCAATGTTTTGGCCCGAAGAACTGGGTCCAATTTCTAGGGATAGATGTACAATACTGTGTGTGTGTGTTTTTTTTTTAAATGGATTTGTTATTAATTTTTTTTTCCTTGGAGTCTTTGTTGTTGCTTCTTTTATGGATTTAATGCCTGTTCTCATTGGCATGGTTTGGTGGTCTTGTAGTTCTTCGATGTTGTGTTTACTTAGGTTATTTTTTCTAAGATGGAACATGTAATAATTATATGAAAATGTACTATGTCAATCCACCAGGCTTTTATGCAAACAAAAAATGGATTCCACACAGTTTCAAACCAATGTGCAATTCTATTCGTAATGCAGATACAACATAGCAATACCAATGTACAATGTTGCAGCAAAATCGACATTCTTGTTTCTAGACATACAATTATTAAGTTTTAATGCTAACAACCCATAATGCAAGAATTTTAATACTTAAGTTAATATGTTACAGTCATGGAAGAATGTATCAATAACACACTTACACCCACACGCTCCAATAAAATATAATCTTCAACAAAGCATTTGGTGACAATTAGTAGAAAATGAAGTTTAATACTTAAGTTAATATGTTACAGTCATGGAAGAATGTATCAAGAACATACTTACACACACAGGTTTCAATAAAATCTAATCTTCAACAAAGCATTTGCTGACAATTAGTAGAAAATGATGGTTTTGCAACAATGGGGCTTCTTTGAAACCAATTCGCGCTTACGAAAACTGCCCTTCACCTTTCTATTTTCCCACTCTTTTATCCCCTATAGTTTCTCTTCCTGGTTACTTAATCATTTTTTTTTCCGAAAATTCCTTGTTGCGCGGCTTGGCGGATTCACGCGTTTCCGTCGAACGCTTCCCCTTTCTCTAAATTGACCCTCTATTGTTCTGTGTCCTACAAGTAGCACTCAGAGTTCCGCGATATACAAATTGACAGGCGGACTTGCGCGTTGGCTGGCTCAACATTGCACTTCTATTTTTCTGTGACCTCCAAACAACAATCGGAGCTCCACGATATACAAATTGACACATGGGCTCTAGGGATGGTGGACTCAAGATTGCCATTGTTTATGGATGGAAAAGTTCTAAAACGAGCCATACCACATTTGCGTCACATAAGCTATATTAAATGGAAAAGCATTTCCTCTATAGTTCTGTGTCCTACAAACAACACCTAGAGTTCCGCACTATACAAATTGACAACCGAACTTGCGGGCTCGCTGGCTAAAAAATGACTCAGAGTTCCGCGATATACAAATTGATAGACGAAGCATACAACCAAGAACCAAGTAAACTCGCAGATCGTATTCCTAGTCGTTGTTTTCTGTGTCTGCCACCTTCGCACTTCTTTCCAAGTATATATCTTGGCAGGAAAATGGGATATCTATTACATATGTGAATATATGGCCCTTCTTTTTCGTCTTCTATACTTAGCCAAATATCTGTTTCTCTTTTCCCTGAACTTTATCTTTCTCGTCACTTATTCGTTTTTTCGAAAATGTCTGGCTACACACATGGGAGGACTTGTGGGTTTACGCTTGCACTCGTGATCTTATATCACGACACTGACCGATCGCTTCCCCATTCCATACCCAGACACTTCTCCGACCACGGATTCCCGGTAGGCGGGCTCTAGATTGGACTTCTATTGTTCCATGACCTGCGAAAAGTACCATCACTTCCGCGATATACAAATTTACAACCAGACTCACATCATACCCTCTTCCGTATTATGGTCTACCTATCATGCCCTCTTCTGTCATATACATTTTGCACTGAAAACTTTCGAGAAATACAATTTAACAGTCAGGTCCTCGTGTTTTCTGTGGAACTATTGTCACCCCATTTTGAAGCCCATCTGTTCGCTTTCCATACTTAGCCATCTCTTCAAATTTCTTTCGCGGATCGTCGGTTTGACGGATTCAAGAAATATTCTGTTCCTAATTGTTGTTTCTTGTGCCCGCGCCCTTTTGCAATTAGAAATTACCAACTATATATAAGATCTTCTTTCTAGGCATGCAATTAGCAAGCGTTAATTTCAAACATCATGGAATGTCATTTGCACGTCGTTGGGTTGGTCTGTTCATGAAAATTTCAATCCTCACTTCTGAGAATGAGTCCGCTCGACCATTTCTCTATTCCATACATAGCCACTTTCTCGGAATTCCGCAAATATACAAACCGACCATTGAACTGCCCCATCACGCTCTCTTCGTTTTACACGTTTTGCAATCAAAAATTCCGATACATAAAAGTTGACCGTTGAACACACACCTCTCCTGAGTATCCCCGTAACCCTTTTTTGAATCCCATCTGAATGCTTTTCAGACCTTGCCATTCTTTCCTTGTTCTCCACCGTGTCTGTGACCTTCGCACTTGTCTATAATAAAAGAAAAAAAAATTGTTTATATATATATATATTGTTTCTAAATATGTAATTACTAACATTTATTTCTAACAGCTCATCATGCACGAACCGTATAGGTTGTCATTGATGGGCGAAAGGCTCGAGAAGATCTCCTATCAATGCGCATTAAACCAAGATTTACGGGGGGTTATATTATCCCTTCTGAGTGTTGATTTCAAAATCATGAAATGGCGTTCGCACGTCGCCGCCTTGGCACGTTCACAAAACCTCCAATCCTTAATTTCTCTTCGCCATACCCGCCACCTTCACATTTCTAAATATGCAATAAGCTTTACTGCTAAAAGTTCATCATGCACCACCCATACAGATTGTCATTAATCAACGAAAGGCTTGAGGAGCTTTCCCATTCATAAGCATTTAACCAAGATTTAGTGCAGAGTTACATTATCGGCTCTAAGTGTTCATTTCAACCACCGTCTAGAGCAAACCAACGTTCTCATAAACCTATGGCATTAACTCGACAACAGTTCCGTGGAGATACAATGAACATCTTCAGGCGCGAGGACCAGAACTTCCAATGGTCCAGGGCATATTCTTATTACTCAACCTCTGCCGCAGAAAACCAAGTAATTTGGACCTTTGGGATTGCTCGTGCAGGCTGTGTCCCTGAGGTTTTTGACTGTAAGGACCTGGTCTCTTGGTGCGCCAATAAATTTATTTCAGACAAAAGAATTATTCCACTGCGGGACCACTCTTTTGTTTCTTTGTCACCTCAAGTCTTCCACTAGATGTTAAGATTGTCGAAGCCAACATTGATGTTCAAAGGAGAAGATTGCAAACAGTTCCTAGCAAAGCATAATAACGGGTTGGACCTCTTGCCCCATTTATTGGAAGACCTGATTCTAGTTCCTGAAGATATCACAAGCTTGCAGGTTAGTTCATTTAGAAATCCATTCAGCAAAATTGCCTGGCTATTTACAAGAATAACGGGACAGGAGTCCACAACAACTGTTTCCTGGATGGCTCTTTATATTTTGTATTTCACAGTCAACGAACAAGCCATTTTTTATTGNTCCACAACAACTGTTTCTCGGATGGCTCTTTATATTTTGTATTTCACAGTCAACGAACAAGCCATTTTTTATTGGGGCAAGTTAATTTCCCATGAAATCTGTTCCCAATTGTCAAGCTTCAAAAGGGAAAAGAAATTTTATATTTCGTCCTACTTAGTTTTTTTGATAGTACATTGCTGTCAGTTTTCACAATTGTCTCTGTCCAAGAATGTCAACTGAGAATTCGACCCAATACCGTTCTGGTACTAGGCCTTGAGGAGCACAAGGATTCCCATTGTTTTTATGAGGTTTTTAATGGCTTCGTGTCTGTTTTCAAAGTTTTGTTGTTAGGAGAAGATGCTCCCCGCATATCTGAATAGGGAACCAGTTTTTTGGACAGGAAGGGCACACTTGAACATTTGGATAATTACATTGTAATACGAATTTTTGGCTCCATAGAAAAACCTACTCTCCTTCCATGTCACATTACAAACAAAATGTTTGTTGCAGAAGTAGCACGACACTACAACTACTAGTTGCATCTATTGCAAAAGAAGAAAAAAAAAACAGTTCATTCCTCTGCCTTGGAAAGTAGGGGAGTTTGTATTGAAAAACGTTAACAAAATTATCGAATTCGCAACGCATTCTAGCATCTTCAACATGAGATACGCTGAAAGCATAAGAGGGTTCAACCCCGATAATAATTTTCAACAACATTTACAAACACTTGGCCTCGACGATTGTTTTTTCAAAAAATACCTGCCCGAAAATAGGGACACTGGCGGCAATGCTCCTGCTTCTGATGTTGACGACCTAGACACAGTGCAAAGCTACACAAAATTGTACACGCAATAGGGGAAAGGCCCCGGTGACAAGAGTGTTCAA
This sequence comes from Picea sitchensis, assembly GCA_010110895.2. NCBI lineage: Eukaryota > Viridiplantae > Streptophyta > Pinopsida > Pinales > Pinaceae > Picea > Picea sitchensis. The sequence continues at coordinate 92,962 of SNQJ01S0015744.1, forward strand.
TCGACAAATAACTCTAAAAAAAGTACGACATCCTGGAGCATCGCTCCAACGGCCCACCACATCTACAAAGAAGCTCAGAGTTCTTCAAACGAATGAGGATATAACGACCCTCCTCACTCTAAAATTGATAGCTTTCACAAGTTTCCAGTAGAGAATAAGAGAAAAAAAAAGTGGGACAGGCGGAAGAGTCGAAAATTCAGAGTGAGAACATGGAACTTGACACTGATTTGGATAGCATGCTCTGCTACCTTGATTAGCACGAAGATGCCATCCAACATAGTCCTCTAATGGACATATCTGATATCGAAAATTTTGACGAAGATGAATCCTTCGTGTTCTAGAGCGTTGTTTTTGATAGCGAGTCCAAAAAATTGATAATTGAGAAAAAAATGTAAAAAATAAGAAAGGAAAATCTTATTTAGAGGTTGACCTTGCCAACATGAGCCCGTCCCAAATCTGTCAACTTCACAATGCGAGCAGAGATGCACTTCATGATTCCATTGGAGGCATTGAGGCCGAGAATGCCAGACTAAAGGACCGGGTCAAGGAATTGGAAGAGGCTTTGATTCCTATGCCATTGCTTGTCAATCCTTTGGAAATAGCCATGCCTGCCACCCCTGCAGCCAACTTAAAAGTATCCTCCAGCCTCCTCGCATCCTATAGAGGATATATGAAGAATAATATCAAGAAAAGAATGGAATTGGTTACCGAGGCATGGAAAACATCACAAACCATCACTTCCCTTGGAACCAGGGCACATAGTTTGCTCGAACATTTGCAGGCGTAGTTAAAAGATGAATACAATTTCTATTTAAAGACAGTCCTTCCTTTTGGCACCATTGCCAACAATATGACAGAAACAAAAAGAAGACAACAGGATCTTCCATCCAAAAACCGGATCGGTCAATTAAATGCATGCTGGAAAGAAAAAGTGAAGAACTTGCATCTCATTGTTCAGTTATGTGAACAAGTCATATCAAAGAAAAATAAATTATTCACAAGGTTGTCAAGAATAAACTTAGCCGGAAAGACCAACGACTTCTAAGACCCCGACTTCATTGCAAATTCCTTGCCTTTAACTAGGCAAGAGTTCGATAAACAGGTTGATATGTTTAAGCCGTTGTCTTTGGAAAAGTTTTACAACATCCTTGAATATGATCAAGCTCACGTCGACGACTGGCTAGTCGACTATTCAGTACAGAACGAGGAAATTCATCAG
>SNQJ01S0015745.1:26656-39040 GCA_010110895.2 Picea sitchensis
ACATCGCCCGTAGGTCAGTGAGTCGCCTCACCCTTATAGGTACAAAACGGGTACCCCCTACCCTATACAAAATGGGTATCAACTACCCTGTACAAAATGGGCTTGGAAGCCTATATAAATAAATAAAACAAAACGGACATTCATGGTGCCCTCAGAGCTCCCCCCCAGGTCCTTTGTCAGCAGGAGGTGCCCCACTAGCTAGGGGTCCTCTAGGTCCAAGGGGCAGTCGACCAGTCATTGTTTCCCCCGCAACTGCCTGGAGGATCAAGGTTTGCCACTTTTCCTATACACCCACACACTGCTTCAAGACCCTCTCATCCTAGATGTGGGCCCACATGCCTCTAAAACACTCTAAAGAACCTCCTCGAACCAACAATGAAGGTCCTCCATCCCTCCTTCGGCCTCTACCCGTAGCTCATGCGATGGTCCAACACCCACATCATCAAATTTGTGCCTATGGCCCACCCTCAACTCATGTGTTGGCTCAACACTAGAATCATCTCTCCTACATCACTTTCCTACCCGCGACTCTTCTCACAGTGATCACACTGGCCCATGGCGCACCAACTCCCCGACCATCTCAACCTTATGGCCTCGAGGCCCCACATATGAAAATACAACAACCAAAGGTAGATTTAGCATCCATATATAACATAATCATATGCTACACTATCAAAATCACAAAACATAAATGCACAAACATACCTATCTGGTCCCATACCTCTCCAGAAGGCAACACCATGTCTGGGTCGTGCCGGTAGTCCATCCCACTGTATGGATACTGGAGTATCACCTGTGGCATATGACTCCACACATGTGAAATCATGGCCATAAATTAGTGTCCACCCTCTCCCCATTCATGACGCACCAAAATATGGTCCCACCGCATCAATCGTGGATCCTAAAGCCCTGCAGGTGCCATCAAAATCCTTGGGTGCAACATAGGCATCCTCTCCAGAAACCATGCCACCAGGATGGACCCAAACGCAAAATCACTGGAGTCGGTGGTCAGACACCGGTGAATCTTCCCCATCATCCTGGAGTGCAACATCAACCCTCGGAAAAAAACTCCCCATCTAGGACCCTCTCTACAATCCTCAGCTGACCCCCTGTGATGCACTGAGTAGCCAAGGATCCATAGATCCTCACAACCATAGTTGTGATGCACTGAGACAAGAGCTCATCCATCACCTCAATATGGACAGCCAAACTTGACATCGAGTTTGGCCTCGAACAATGGCATTGTGCCATATCTATCAGTCTCACATCCCCCAACAACTGGGGGTCAACAGGAAGGGCCATTCCCTAGAAGGGGAGCCCCATCAAAATGTATACATACTCAACAACTGAGAGTGTCAGCTATTTTCCCCTCACAATGAAGCACTGCAAATCAATGCTCCACATAGATATCAGATACTAGAGCAGGAACTCCTACAACCATATCAAAGGGCAATCAAAGAACTTGAGCAGCCCATAGGCTGCCAAGTGTCTCTGAACCCTCGACTGCTCTCTCATTGCCTCTCGGAGGCGCTCCCAGAATTTCTCTCTCTAGTGGATTGGCATAATGAATCTCTTATCACATGTTGATCACCTGCATCCACACAACAACACTCAGTCAACCCTCATCATTGATAAAAAACATAAAAAAATTGAAAATTTCAACCACCCTTAGCTTCATCTCCAGTGCATGGCTTTCACCCCCACAGATGTGCACATATGCACACCTATTGTTTGTACAGTTGTGCATTAATGTGTAGTTGTTGGAGAAATAGTTGCTCATGAATGCACAACTGTCACGCCTACAAGTGTGCACATATGCGCACCTGTTCTCTACACAGTTGTGCACTGATGCACAACTGTCTGATAAATAGTTGCACACAGTGCGTAGCTGTAATTCTAACATGCACGCATCTCAAGCATGCCTTCTTTTCCCTCCAATGTGGCCCTATGCACGACTGTATCACGCACAACCACACATTATGTGTGGGAGATGGAATTATACCTGCACATCTACGTGCAGGTATCCTTCCTTCTCTCGTGCATTAGTGGGACCACCCCTAAACCTACCATTGTACAGTCATCTGTATGACCCCTAACTCAACCCTAGAAAATGCATATTGTACAGGAGGATGGGACCACTAACCTGACTCTCACAACTCCTGGATCTGTCAGCTCAAGCTCCCATAATCTCTGAAAATCCTCCAAATACTGTCGTCAATTCACTATAGGGGTGGGTACAAATGAGGTGGCATTGTGGGCCCACCAACCATATATAGTCCCTTTTTCCAAACTTCCAAACTTAGTTACAGGACCTCAGAGCATATGTTTCCTGATCTATCTTTATCCACAGGATCAGGGTTCCACCATATACATAGCCACATTCCCTGGGTCACCATCTACACTCATCCTCAGGGGAGAATTTTTCTCACATCATGTCTAGGTACACATGCTCATGTTCAAAATTATCAAATAACTATTATATGTTCTTTATCATCAGATATTGTTCACATCGAGTATTCAGTTTTAATGTGTGTGGGTACTTGGTCATCACAACCAGAGTAGCCCCTTCAGGTATATGTTCAACACTGGCATGTAATCATTCCCTCTGAATATCAATTTCATCTCCCAATCACACCCTCTGACATTCACATTTAGGTTCCTTACATATGGCTCTATAGTACCATCACCTCTGTTATATTCTGGTATTGTCACTCGGTAGCACTCTCCCCCACATGAGTTGTCTCATTCATAGTTCCCCTTGGTACTTTTACACTCATGCTACTTTCACCCCCTAGGGATGGGAGTCCTAATAATCTTATGCACTCCCGAGAATAAGCCACATATTTATTCTCATCATGTTGCTAGCTTTCCCAATGGAATCCCAGGATATCTCATCTCGGTTCTATCTAACTACACCTCCATGGTATCATTAACATTCCATTTCATCCACAATCAGTTTTCCCCTCTACTGATTGTCCTCGATTCATTTCCCTCATACAAAAACCCACCCATGGGCCCCCCACCCTCCACCAGTTCTCTTTGCAACTTGTGCCCTCACAGGCCAAGCCATCTTGCACTGGGGAACCCATTTCTCTATCTATACACTCATCCCAAATTATTCTTTATTTATTTGGTAATTGTAAAATGCCTTTGTTTCCATCATTTACTTATCTTTTTGTCGTCACCCTTGATGACCTTCTTTTCCCAGCAACGCAACCCATGTCGCCCTTGGTTGGGGAATCCACTCTCCTTTTCTCATTTTGACATCGTTCATAAACCTCAAGTATCCCAAAGTCCATGTATCCCTGATCTCTGAGTTTGTCCACTTTTTCAAGCCTCTGGCACAATTTAGCACAATTTAGTCGTCCCCCTAACACTAGATACATTTTTTGGTTGTTGCCACTCATCCTCCACACATACCCCCAACCAAGGGAAATATTGAATCTCACTACATCTCAACTTCATTCATGTTCCCTATCATTTCCTGATCTTATTTCCGTGGATTTCATGAAGCCCTTTGCTTCTTGGAGTCACATCTCCCTTTCTGTCGACATCAACACAGTTTCTAGATGGGTGACGGTATCTTGACTCTCATTACGTTTATAATGAGGAGTCTCTGATGACACAAAGATAAATCCCATTGCTCTTTGATATCGTTGACCCCCATAACATTCGATTTCATTTAAATCTCATGTTACGGTGGGTCTTACTATGTGACTATTGCAATTTTTTTATACCAATCGAGGACCTCTGAATTTGTTAGGCCATAAATGCCTATGAGTCATCGACACTTCTTACATACATCCTTTCCTCGTTTCAGAGTGTGTTCACCATTCAGAATTGTCATCTGTCATTATCAAACTACCTTGGAGGGTGCTACAGTTATCTACACCAACATACAACTTGAGTTACTTTCTTACATTTTGAGTTACATGAAACAAGCATGGGGCACACCCACCTCATTTGTATATAGATTTTCTTTTTCCTTTTTCTCCCTAGAGAAAGATTTGGGTCCCATAGTTTCCCCTCTCCCTTCGATGGATCTCTCTTGCATTTCCTCTCAGCATTATTCATTACAATGACACTCTCAGTGGAAGAAACATTGATGTATTTCAGCTATACATATGCTTCTAACCTCACACATCAACGGGCATCTGTTATCACTGAAATTTCGTCTGCAACATTGCATGCAAATAATTACAGAAATACAACAATGCCAAACAACTATTAGTTCACATGCAGCACCAAAATGCATTTCCAAAAGGCAAAAACTATACAACTTGGAAAAAATTGACATGTGCAAACTCACTAAAGGAAGCGCACCCACAGTGCACGGGCCAAAGAAGCCTGTAGAGTACACAATGAACCATATGCGTGATTGTGTACAATAAAATTCATGCACTCTTGTGAACGACACATTTATGGTTCTTGTCATCCCCTCAACCACTTATGGACCAACACCCAACTTAATTTGACCTTCAGATCTGAGCTAAATCCAAATGGGGGGCTAGTCAAGGACCAAAGGGTGCCCTAAAGGGCCCCTTTTTCACACTAAGAACCAATTGAATATTGCCTTGAAGAAATGCTATAAAATGAGGCCATGGGTGCACTAAGAAACCAAGATATTCATAGTATTGTTATGTTGCCTCAATTCTCCCTTGAGAATCATCTTTTCTCCTAGAAACATTCTAGCATCATTCCAATAGGCCATTCCACTCACCTCTTGAGGGAATATGCATTGATTTTCTTCATCATTTGCCATTTTTCTTCCATTGTAAGAAGAGCTCTCTATTGGGGAACTCAAGAGCCCTCCCAAGGAGGAAGAGGGGACTCATAATTCCTCATTTTTCTCTACAATGTTTTTTGAACTAATATAGTTATCCATTGGTGGCATAATCTTGGTCATTGGTTGATTGTTTATGGTTCTAAAAGTTTCTTATGCACTCTAGTTTTATTTCCTTAGTTGTTTTAGTTTGTTTACTTGTTTATTTCATGTGCTTGACTTGTTTAATCCTTTCCCTAACCTTTGTCTTGTCTAGTAGGCCCAACTAGGCATGCAAGTGCCCTTGTTTTGCTCACCCAAGTGACGAAATGGACACAACAAGCCTCTTAAAGGTGGGGTTTCTTTCATGTTGAGGAGTAGTGATGTCAACAACTTCAATATGATGCTTATAAGATTGAGATTTTCCTTTTTCCTGGGTTGAGTTCTTTGCTGCATCATCCTTCACAGGGACATTTTTCTTGGTTGTTGCTCTAGTAAAAGGCCTCCTAGGTTTAACTTTGTCTGCAACAATGGGTGAGGAAAAAACAAGCTTTCTTCCTTTCAAGCCTGTGGATTTTCTTGAAGGAACCTCCATAGGGATAGGATCTACCATGGGTGAAGCTTCTCTATCTGGAAGTTGTGAAGGACCTCCTACTTCTGCTTCATTTGTAGCTCTGACAACTTTATCACTCATTGTCACCTTTTTCTTCTTGCTATCATATGAATATACAATCCTCTCAACAGGAGTAGGACTTTGTCTCTTGGACTGTGGAGTGGGAGAAAAATATAATTGAAACTGTGATGAAGTTAGGAAGGTTTCCCAATCAGTGTTTGTCTTTCTTAACTCTTCCATCACTAACATCTTAATAAGGCCAGAGTGAAAAACACCGGTGTCTACTTTTTTTGACTTGGCTTGAACTCTGTTAGACATCTTACCAATGCTTCTATGAAGATAAAATGGAAGGTTCATGGCTTATTTTCCTATGAAGTGTAGCAATAGCCTTATGTGGTATTGGTACACCATGTTGAACCTCCCCTCACATGTGAAATATCTTTGGATAACTCTCAACATATTGTCAAAACATTCAAGCATGTGGCTTCTAGGTACTCCCTTGGGAAAGTTGTCCTCCTGATATTATGGCTTAAGGAATTTCTTTGAGAAGGAATAATTTAATGACATAGCTTTGAACCATTTCTCTCCACTGTTAGGTATTTTTGTTGCAACAAAGATGGAATTCTCTGATACATCAAACTATAACATTCCCACCTTTGTTTTAGTCCCATTAAAGTTGAGTACAAATTCTTTGGCCACCTTTGGATGCCCCCTTTGCATCTTTTGACAGAAATTTAGGAAACCTACCCTTTGAAAAGCTTCCTTGAACAAAGGTTCAGAGTTAAGGAGCTGCATATCATAAGGTTTTGTCCTCACAATCTCTCCGCCCTTGTGCGTCTTCTTGTGTTGTTGACTATCCATAACTATTACTGGAAGAATTATTTCTTTAATTCGTTATAATATCTAGGTGTTGGAAAACAGAGTACACATGAATTTAGGGTTTAAATGACAATATTGTTTTCATAAGGCTCATGTTGCCAAATATTTACATACACCACTTTATGCACTTCAAGAGTATGATATAGAAATATCTTCAAATAGGAGGGATAAAGGAAAAGAAACTAAGATTTATAATAAAAGGAAGACAAGAAAGAATTCTCTGCTAAAATAGGGCTTTCATCAGCATAAATATCAGTTGGCATCATTAATGATGTATGTGATTTAATTTCGGTTCTATAGATGCTCAACCATACATCTCAGGTTTGATAGGGGTCAAATTCAATGTTTAAGGATAAACTTCAAAAGGATGCAGAAGATGAGGGTTGCAACAGTTCTAGAACAGAGGGTTCGCATCGCCAGAGCAACCAGTTCAAAACGCTAAGGAATTTCAATGGGACAGATGGCTTCTTAGAAAAGGAAAAGATGCATGAGGTCAAGGTAACAGTCTCGACTGGTGGACATGATTCAAAAATCCATGGATATGGATTCGAAGGCTAGTATAAAATGATTTTCGATAGTTTGCAGCGGAAATAGATAAACCAACATAAATACATTCTCTCAACCTTTAAACAACATGGAGACCATCAAGGAGTACCTGATAAACTTGTTTTTGATGTTGATGTCTGTAAAATTGAGTTGGTGTGTTTGAAAGTTATCCAATCTCCAATGATCATCTTCATCCAGTCTACAACACCAGTTCGCAATGCCAAATTAAAACACAACTTGCACACTTCAAGGAGACTGTTAGAATATCTATGACATAATCCCTGATAAGTTGGTTAAATGAAGGCACTGAAAACAATGAAATCCCCTTTGAAACGATTCTTAACTGCAATGATCAAAAATGAATGCATGAAGTACTTATGAGTACGCTGTGAACTCTCTTGGTGATTTGGAAACAAATACACCTGACTTGAGTTGACATTTAAATGGTTGGATGGTGACAAAGGGAAACTTGTGTACGACTTAGAGGCATGACATGTCAAGGTAATGATGTAAGGATCAAATATATAACTCATAGGGTCTTATTGAAATTTTCAAGATGACTAATTTCATGACATAAAGGCTCTAAACCAAGGTTGAACCAAACTTCAATTATTCAAAACAAAATTTAAGTTATGACCACAACAAATAAGACCCAAATTTTAGGACTTGTAAAAACCCTATGACTCAAAAACAAAACCAAAGTGATTATTTGACCTCTACAATTATATGTGATAACAATGGATACTCACATTCGCAAGAACATGGATTACAATGAGGCTCTAAAGGCCTTTTTAACATAAAGAAATTCCAAAATCCTAACCCTTGAAGATGAATAGGAAACAGTTTTACGGACACCATTTTGGGTAGTTTGGTGTATCAACTTCCTGGAGGCGTAACTTTGTCATACGATATCCATTTGGGGCACATGATAGCTCATTGGAAATTTATCATTGAGGAGATTCATTTTGGAGGCTCAATTAGAGCCTTAGCTCTCTTTGAGGTGCTCGATCCCGAAAAAAATCATTTAGGCCCTCAAAATGTCTCCCAAAGTTTAGGAACTGAAAAAATGCTAAAAATAGTAAATTGCCAGAAGATTGTTTTGAGCCAGTTGGAATAGGTACATGGCCATCGATATCCACATGGATCAATCCTCTCTTCTTCTGAAGCAATTGTCTCTATTGGGTTGAGTGCCCAAGGGAGAGGGAAAAAAATTTGTTGAATCTGCATCTTGATGAATTGCTTGCCTTGCTGGGGAAGTTGCATTGCTTAGCTTGTTGAAGGATTTCACAAACCTGTGGTTGGAAGGGTTGGACCTTTTAAATAGTCTAGATACATGAGATGATTGTGTGCATAAGGAATCCTTACACTTTTATTCAACCTTGTTGACCTCCTTCTATTGGACAAAAGGTGCTTGGAGTGAGTCTGCAGTGGTTGCGGTGTTCTTTTGTTCACCTTTTGAACAGACTGTGAAGAATCTAATTTTTGTAGTAGGAGATACTACCTTGCGACACTTTTTAGGTGGGATAGTAGTTGGAACTACCTCTAGTATCCTGTAGATATGACCCTAGAGTAACAATGATACAATGGGGTCGAGACTCATAAATAGCTTGGCGCTTCCACATATATGGCTGGCCCAAAAGAACATCAAAAACATACAATGATGAAACATCACATAATACCTCATAATTGAAGGGCTGGATGTCGTATGAAATAGATATCGCATCCCTGGAAAATCCACCTGATGTTGTATGGTTGTAGGTGTGGTGTTCTCGACAATCCCAATTGTTTGACGACCTCTGCTGAGATGACATTCTTTTGGATTACTCTATCTAAAATGAAATGCAACGGGGACCCCTTCACCCACATATGTGAAAGGAAGAGGTGTTCCCCCTCTTCATGATTTGTTGGTTCTTTTGGTTGAATTGTTGTTGTCGTGATAGTAGCAGTGGGGTATGCATCGATGATCTGCCTTTTTCCATTATTTTTTGAATCAGATTCTGAATTAGTGTTTAGATACTTGTCTTTGATCTCAACCACCAATGATTGTTTTGAGTGACATTCATCAATGTTGTGCTAGGGGATTCTATGGAAATCATACCACTTTCCAGTATCCTTCTTCGTCTTCCTGTGACCCTTCTTTTCCCGTGGCTTGGACTAGTTTTCAGGAGGCTATTTGTTAGGGATGTATTTATCATACTTTGGTTATTTAATATTTTCATACCCGAACTCCCGTTTGTTCTGGTGCCTAAATTTTTTCTCAATTTTGAAAGCATATCGATAGGCAGCTCCCAGCAATGAGATTTCCAGAAACTCCATTTTAGTTTGGATGTACCTATGTAGAGCCCCACGGTATTTCAGAAAAAAATTTAGCTCAGAATATTTGATACATAGCTTTCTATGCAAGGTATGAAAGGTGTTGGTGAACTCTGGAACTGTTTTTCCCCTCTCTTGACGTAATGTGTTCCATCTCTTGTACCGGTCATCATAGTTACCAACATGGTAATATTGTTCCTTGACCACATCCACAAAAAAATCCCAAGTGGGCTCGACCCCATATATTCTAGAATCCTTTGTGGAAATTTTATCTCAGTAAATTTCCCACCAATGTTTGACATCGGGGAGAGATTTAAGGAGTGTGAAGGTGATATTTTCCCTCTTGTAAAAATTGTGAATAGAGAAATAACCTTCTAGCAGATTTAACCATTTTTCTAGAGCATCTGTATCTATCTGTCCTTCAAATACATGAATATCCAAATCAACTTTTACCTCAAAAGATGAGGTACATACAAAGTTCCATATTTATGAATAAGCACCGATTGTTATCAACAGGCGTTGAAGGACATGGGAAAAATTCTCCATCATTTTGTCCCCCTGTCGCATGAGAGCTTGCTCAAACAAAATATAATAGAATCATTTGCTTTCTCGTTTTTATTTTCTTCTTCCATGGAGGGTTTCTTGGGCAGGTGAGAGAGATTATCCTCAAAACATATAATCTTTATATCCAACTTGCTATATTCATACCTTGTCAGGGACATGCACTGGAAAAAATTATCAAGAGCAGCCTCCTTTGATACCACTGATTCATATTATTTTATACACGAAATGAGAGAGCAGATATAATAAAGGAATGTTTAGATATATATCAAATATCCTATAATATAACATATATTTATCAAATATATTACCATAAACACAGAGGTAAAGTAATACACAATTTCTATTAATGAGTGAAATATACAAGACTGTAAAAATACATAGTGAAAGACTCGCTAGAATGGTGGCAGCTTATCTCTAAGAAGAGATGTGATGGATACTCACATTCAAAAAAAGATGGATTACAATGAGGCTCTAAATACCTTTTTAACATAAATAAATTCCAAAACCATAACCTCGTAACACAAAAATCCAAAAGTTTTGTGGACCCCGTTTTGGGTAGTTTTGTATATCAACTTTCTGGGGGCGTAACTTTGGCATACTATCTCTATTTGGGGTGCACGATAGCTCATTGGAAAGGTATCATCAAGGATATTAATTTTGTGGGATCAATCAAAGATTTTTTCCAACATTGAGGTGCTCTATCTCGAAAAAAAATTCATTTAGGCCCTCAAAATGGCCCCAAAATTTAGGAATAAAAAAGCTGCTAAAAATAGTAAATTGCCAATAGATTGTTTTGAGCCAGTTGGAATAGGTAGGTGGTAACTGATATCCACCTGGATAAATTCTCCCTCTTTAGTAAGAAATGGTCTCCATTACGTTGAGTTCTCTAGGGAGAGGGAAAAATGTTTGTTGAATCTGCATCTTGATGAGTTGCTTGCCTTGTTGGAGAAGTTGTGTTGCTTAGCTTGTTGAAGGTTGTCACAAATCTGTGGCTAGAAGGTTTGGACCTTTTTAACTATTCTAGATACATGAGATTAATGAGTGTAGAAGGAATCATTGCACTCTGCTTCAATCTTATCGATCTTCTTCTGCTGGAAAAAAGGTGCTTGGACTGAGGCTGCAATGATTGTGGTGTTATTCTTTTCACCTTTTGAAAATACTATGAAGAAGCTAAATTTTGTAGTATGAGATACTACCTTGTAGCACATTTTAGCTGGGACATTAGTTGGAACTACCTCTGGTATCCTATAGGGATGACCCCCTAGAGTAACAATGACACTACGGGGTCGAGACTCATAAATAGCATGGCACTTCCACATATATGGCTGGCCCAAAAGAACATCACATACATACAATGAGGAAACATCATATAATACCTCATCCTTGAAGGGTTGGATGAGATATGACAATCGACACTATTGGCTGACACAGAGATCTCATCCCTAGCAAAGCCACCCCATGTTGTATGGTTGCAGGTGTGGTTTTATCGACAATCCCAACTGTTTGACGACCTCTACTGAGATGAGATTCTTCTGGCTTCCACTATAACCACTGAAATGCAACAGGGTCCCCTTCACCCACATATATGAATGGAAGAGGTGTTCCCCCTCTTTAGGATATTTTTGTTCTTCTGGTTGAATTGTTGGGGTTGCGATAGTAGCAGTGAGGTCTGCATTGATGATATATAGTTTTCCATTATTTTCTTAATCATATTTTGAATCAGGGTTCGGCTCCTTGTCTTTGATATCTTGCACCAATTATTGTTTTGAGAGACATTCATCAGTGTTGCGCCAAGGGTTTTTGTGAAAATCACACCACTTTCCAGTGTCCTTCTTTGTCTTCTCGTGACCCTTCTTTTCCTATGGCTTAGACTGGTTTTCGGGACATTGTTTGTTAGGCACATCTTTATCATACTTTGGTTGTTGTGGATTTGCATACATGAACTCCCGTTTGTTCTAGTGCCTAAATTTCTTCTCGATTTTGACAGCATATCCATAGGCAGGTACTAGCGATGAGATATCCAAAAACTCCATTTCAATTTGGATGTACCTATGTAGAGTGCCATGGTATTTCAAAACCAAATGTTGCGTAGAATCTTTGATACCAGCTTGGTGCGCAAGGTATGAAAGGTGTTGGCGAACTCTGGTATTACTTGGCCCCTCTCTTGATGTAGCGTGGTCCATCTCATGTACTAGTCATCATAATTACCAACAGGGTAATATTGTTCCTTGACTGCATCCACAAAAAAATCCCAAGTGGGATCAACCCCATATATTCCAGACTCCTCTATGGAACTTTTCTCCCAATAAGTTTCCCACCAATGTTTGACATGAGGGAGAGCTTTAAGGAGTGTGAAGGTGATATTTTTCCATCGGAAATTTTTTGAACATAGAAATAACCTTCTAGCAGATTTAACCATTTTTCTTGGGAATCTGCATCTATATGTCCTTCAAATATGGGAATATCAAAATTAACTTGTAACTTGAAAGGCGAGGTGCCTCCAAAGTGGTCGCTTGATGAAGACGCGCTAGTTGTTATCGACATAAGTTGAAGGATGTGGGAAAAATTCTCCATCATTTCGTCTCTCTGTCGCATGAGAGCTTGTTCAAGCAACATATTAATAGAATCGTCTACTCTATCATTTTTATTTTCTTCCACCATGGAGGGTTTCTTGGGTGTGTGAGAGATATTTTCCTCAAGAGAGATG
>SNQJ01S0015745.1:39050-111313 GCA_010110895.2 Picea sitchensis
AATACAGAGTGAAAGACTCGCTAGAATCGTGGTAGCTTATCTCTAAGAAGAGATGTGATGAGTACTCACATTCACAAGAATATCGATTACAATGAGGCTCTAAAATACTTTTTAACATAAAGAAAGTCCAAAACCCTAACCCTAGAAGATGAAAAGCCAACAATTGTGTGGACCCCATTTTGGGTAGGTTGGTGTATCAACCTCCCAGGGGCGTAACTTTGGCATACGAACTCTATTTGGGATGCATGATATCTCGTTGGAAAGGAATCGTCAAGGATATTCATTTTTGGGGCTCAATTAGAGCCTTTGTTCGTCATTGAAGTGCTCGATCCCAAAAAAACTTCATTTAGGCCCTCAAAATGGGCCCGAAAGTTTAGAAACTGACAAACTGCTAAAAATAGTAAATTGCCAGAAGATTGTTTTTAGCTAATTGGTATAGGTGGGTGGCCACCGATATCCACCTGGATAAATCTTCCCTCATTAGGAGGAAATGGATCGATTGCATTGAGTACCCGGGAGAGAGGGAAAATCGTTTTACTGAATCTGCATCTTGATGAGTTGCTTGCCTTGCTAGAGAAGTTGTGTTTCTTATCTTGTTAAAGGCTGTCACAAACCTATGGCTGGAAGGGTTGGACCTTTTTAAATATTTTGGCTACATGAGATGAATGTGTGTAGAAGGAATCCTTGTTCTTTGCTTCACTATTATCGACCTACTTCTGTTGGACTAAAGGTGCTTGGACAGAGGCTACAACGGTTGCAGTGTTCTTCTATTCACCTTTTGAACAGACTATGAAGAAGTTGAATTTTGTAGTATGAGATTCTACCTTGCAACATTGTTTAGGTGGGACAATAGTTGGAACTACCTCTAGTATCCTATAGACATGACCCCCCAGAGTAACAATGACACTATGGGGTCGATAGTCATGAATAGCATGGCACTTCCACATATATGGCTAGCCTAAAAGAACATCACAAACATCAAACGGGGAAAAATATCATAATACCTCATCCTTCAAGGGATGGATTTCGCATGATAATCAGAACTATTGGTTGATATAGAGTTCTCGTCACTAAAGAAGCTAGTCAATGTTGTATGGTTGCGAGTGTGGTGTTTTCGACAATCCCAACTGTTTGATGACTTTTTCTAAGATGAGGTTCTTTTGGCTTCCATTATCAACAATAAAATGAAACAAGGTATCCTTCACCCACATCTGTTAATCGAAGAGTTGTTCCCCCTCTTCATGATCTATTGGTTCTTCTGGTTGAATTATTGTGGTCATGACAGTAGCAGTGGATATGCATCGATGATCTGTATTTTTCCATTATTTTCTGAATCAGATTCTAAATCAGGGTTCAACTTCTTGTCTTTGATCTTGGTCACCAATGTTTTTTTTGAGTGACATTCATCAGTGTTGTGCCAAGGGATTTTATGGAAATCATACCACTTTCTAGTGTCCTTCTTCATATTCTCGTGATCCTTCTTTTGTTGTGGCTTGGAATGGTTTTTGAGAGGTTGTTTTTTAGGGTTGTCTTTATCATACTTTGATTGTTGCATATTTGCAGACCCAAACTGTTTATTGTTCTGGTGCCTAAATTTATGCTCGATTTTGACATCATATTGATAGGAATATCTCACCAATGAGATGTCCAATAACTCCATTTTAGTTTGGATGTACCTATGTAGAGCCCCACAGTATTTCAGAATCAAATGTTTCTCAGACTATTTGATACCCATCTTGGTGCACAAGGTATGAAAGGTGTTGGTGAACTCTGGAACTACTTGGCCCCTCTCTTGACCCAACGTGGTCCATCTAATGTACCGGTCATCATAGTTACCAACACGATAATATTGTTCCTTGACCGCATCCACAAAAAACTCCCAAGTGGGCTCGACCCCATATATTCCAGACTCCTTTGTGGAAATTTTCTCCTAGTAAGTTTCCCACCAATGTTTAACATGGGGTAGATATTTAATGAGTGTGAAGGTGATCTTTTTCTTGTTGGAAAAATTGTGAACAAAGAAATAGCCTTCTCATAGATTTAACCATTTTTCTAAGACAATTGCATCTATTTGTCCTTCAAGCACGGGAATATCCAAATTAAGTTGTACCTTGAAATGTGAGGTACCTCCAAAGTGGTCACTTGATGAATACATGTTGGTTATTATCTATAGGTGTTGAAGGATGTGGGAAAAATTGTCCATTATTTCGTCCCTCTGTCACATGAGAGCTTGCTCAAGCAACAGATCAAAAGAATTATCTGCTCTGTCGTTTTTATTTTCTTCTACCATGTAGGGTTTCTTGGGCATGCAAGAGCAATTTTCCTCAAAAGAGACAAGCTCGAGACCCAACTTGCTATACTCATAACTCATTGGGGACATGCACTGGAAAAAATGATCAAGAGTAGGCTGCTCTGATACCATTGATATGGATTATTTTTAGCATGAAACGAGAGTAGAGATATAATAAGGAAATATACAGATACATATTAGATATCCAATAATATAACAGATATTTATCAGAGATACAAAGATAAACACATAGATATAGTAATACACAATTTCTATTAATGAGCAAAATGTACAAGGCTGTAAAAATACAGAGTGAAAAACTTACTTAAATGGTGCCATCTTATCTCTAAGAAGAGATGTGACGGCTACTCATATTTGTAAGAAGATGGATTACAATGATTCTCTAAAGGCCTTTTTAACATAAATAAAGTCCAAAAACCTAACCCCGGAAGATGAAAAGCCAACAATTTTGTGGACCTCATTTTGGGTAATTTGGTGTATCAAATTCTCGACGTTGTACCTTTGGCATACTATCTCCATTTGGGGAACACGATAGCTCATTGGAAAGGTATCGTCGAGGAAATTTATTTTGGGGGCTCAATCAAAATATTAGGTTTTCATTGAGGTTCTCGATCCGTAAAAACTTCATTTAGGCCCTCAAAATGACCTCAAAAGTTTAGGAACTGAAAAAGTACTAATAATAGTAAATTGTGAGAAGATTGTTTTGAGAAAGTTGGAATAGGTGGGTGGACACCAATATCCACTTGGATCAATCCTCCGTCCTTAGGAAGTAATGATCTTCATTGTGTTGAGTGCCCTGGGGAGAGGGAAAAGCGTTTGTTGAATCTACATCTTGATGAGCTGCTTTCCTTGCTGGGGAAGTTGTGTTGCTTAGCTTGTTGAATGGTTGTCATGAACCTATGGTTGGAAGGGTTGGAACTTTTTAACCAATATGGATACATGAGATGACTGTGTATAGAAGGAATCCTTGTGCTTTTCTTCAATCTTGTCGACCTGCTTCTACTAGACAAAAGGTGGTTGGACTGAGGCTGGAGCAGTTTCAGTGTTCTTCTGTTCACCTTTTGAACGGACTATGAAGCTCAATTTTGTAGTATGAGATACTACCTTGAAACACTGTTTAGGTGGAACAATAGTTGGAACTACCTATGGTATCATGTAGAGATGACCCCTAAGAGTAATAATTACACTACGGGGTCGAGATTCATAAATAACATGGTGCTTTCACATATATGGTTGGCCAAAAATATCATCACATACATCCAATAAAGAAACATCACATAATACCTCATCCTTGAAGGGCTGGATGACATATGAAAATCAACACTCCTGGTTGAAACAAAGATCTCTTCCCTAGCTAAGCCACCCAATGTTATATGGTTGTGTCTTTGGTATTGGTGACAATCCAAATTGATTGGCGACCTCTATTGAGATGATGTTCTTATGTCTTTCTCTATCAAAAATGAAATGTAGTGGGGTCCCCTTCACCCACATCTTTGAATGGAAGAGGCATTCCTCCTATTGGGCTCTAAAGATGTCCTAAAACAACCTTAGTTTAACATTGATTTATCAACTGAGGATTCATCTTTTCTTTCAAGAATATCAACAAAGTCTATGCAGATAGTTGTAGAGGTTTAAAATCGTGTAGTCAAAACAAATATGAGTTTATCAACAATCAAGTTTCTCACACATTCATTAAAACTCTGAAACTAATATCTTACTCAATAGAATTATAATCTAATCAATAGCATGTTGTGAATAAAATGCATTAACAAATTTGTTGAATTCATCTAGCTAAGAAAYARGAATTTAATCTATGAAAATACGTGATAAACCTCATCTATCAATGATTGTCTAACTTGCTGGAAAAGAACAACTAAGTACTGTAAAATCAAGAAGGAACAACAAATGCAGATTTAAGCGAAAGGAACAACAACTGTAAATTTAATAAAAGGAACAACGCATGTGAAAATGAGAGGAAATTTCAAGCAATAAACTACGACAATGGAAAATGGAATAGCAATCGATAATCTAATGAAACATATATCCTTTTTAAAATAACATAACCAATTTATAAACACATCAACACACTCACACATTTATCTTAACTCTTGCAAAGAGATTTAAATCACAAAACTGAAATCAAATTGATACAATTACATATTGAGATAGAGACTCCTTCCGACTGGGCCCATGGTCTTCAGAAGAACTGCTGCTAGAAACTCAGTATGCAAATATGGTAAAAATGCTCAAGGCTTCCATTAACTTCATAACTGGTAAAACATTTACAATAGACTTCTTGTGCAGAGCGATTCAAAGATCCGAATGCTTGGATAATTGTATTGGATGTTTCTCTATGGTTCATCACCCTTTATATATTACAATGATATGGGTAAATTAATCTATCTCGAGGATCGGGAGATCCTCAGGATTGCTTTTACTATTTATAAATATTACAAAATAGAGAATCAATCTTCCTCAAAATTGCTTTACACCTAATTTATTCAATCGCCAATAGTATACGCATCTTCATAATCTTCTTAGTTATTTTGATTTTAACAATATTTGTCCATTCCTGCAATAAAATCAAACAATTCAAACCAAAATTCAGAAATTACCTAATATCACTCAATAATATTTCTAGAAGACTTTGTAATCAGTTTCTATCCTAATTATTTCTAATTAACAGAAAAGTCAATCAAGATTATACCATAAACCATGGTGATAAGGAGGATATTTGTACCTTTTTCTCAACTCAACATACCCCCATCTTACCTTGCATGTCCTCATGCAAGAAAATATTTTACATGTAAAACAATGATGTTGAAGGGAGTAGAGGTCTTTTCTCCAGGTCTCCTGAACCCATTCTTACTTCTAAGCTCTTCAAAAGCAGATTCTTCCTCCTTATTATGAATTTCATAGTCACTTTGGTAACCCTCTAGAGGATACCAAACAATAGGAGGACTATATCTATACCCAATCCAGGAAGGTCCTTCATCCAGGATCATTCTGGCATACCTCTCCAACCTGAAGGTAGTTGCATAAAATTTTTTGAAACAAAAGGGTTCCCTATTCTTGATTGCATTTGAGGAGACAACCCATCTTAGTTTGGAAGCATAAATAACTTCTTCTTTAAGCCCCATGAAATATGGTAGACCTAAATGTACAACCTATCAATGGATAGGAGCTAAAGATTCTACAACCTTCTCCCTCTTCATGAATGTTCTATGATGCATAACGATTGTAAAGGATTTAGGAGGCTCCCCTCTGGTCTAGAGGTCTAGCCCAATCCCCCTTTTCATGAAAATCTTATGTTCTTTAGCCCACCTAGTTTGGTTCTTGGTAAAAGACAAGAATTATTGAAACTATATGTCTCCAATGAAAGGATTAGGGTTCTCTTTTCTATTTTCTCCCAGGATGAAGTTGTGAAGGTATAACTCACATAGAAAGTATTGTACTCCTTCCTCTTGTTCTCTAATACATGAAACAAACTCAGAAATAGTGATGAACGCAAAAGGTTTGCCTTCTCTCATAGCTTTTATCCTTAGAAAAAATGACGCAACCCCTCCTCAACCCGTGGGTCGGAAGGTCACGTACACAGGATCTTTCCCCTTACACTGGCCCGAAGAGCTCTCGGAAATGGCTCCTTTATTTCACTTTCGAGAAATTTGCACCCACAATCAACTTCGAGAAATTCCCCCTTGTACTTCGGGAGATCGGACTTCGCACTCCCGTGAATCCGGTGATCAAGCGTCTTGTCTCTTCCTTGAGTGTCTTGTGAGGGATGTTCTGTCTATGAATTTTCTTGAGTTTCTTGTGAGGGTTGTTCTGTTTGCATAGCTTCCTGGACATTTTCAGGTTGAATTATCTTTTTTCCCCTTCTTCTTTTCACAGTAGAGGTTCCAGGAACAACAATTGTTATTTGTCTCTTCCTCTTTGATGCTTTTGCCTATTTGGTCTGAGTTTTTGCTAGCTAGATGGGGTCTTCTTCAATTTTAGGATGGGGTAGTGGAGTTTCAATTTGGGCACTGCCTCCTTCTTCCAGAGCTGTCTCAATTCCCTGTGAGGGGGTTTCTTGGTGGATTTTGAGTTGTTCGATTTGTAGGGACCTATCGGTCTTGATTAAATATCCCCAAGTTGTTTGAGTTTGGATCAGGGCCCTGTTTACTATTAACTTTACTAGTCCATGGTGGCTAATTATAGTGATAGGGTCTTTAGCCTTCTGATTTCTTGTAGCAACTTCATGCAACATGGCATTTAGAAAAAATGGAAAATTTATCAGTAACCTCTGTTTTAGTGTTGCTAACAGTTTGAGGTGGTGTGACCTTACCACATCATACCTCCCATCACATGTGATATACTTTTGTATTACTCTTGCTAGCTCCATCCATGTCTCACTGAGAGTGGTGGGGTTGAGTCCTTTCCCTTTTTTATCGAGTTCTTCTCTAGGTTCCACAAAGGATTCCACAACCTCCTTGAGAGTTGTATACTTCCCGGTCCACTGTATACCTTTGTTGGGAAGGCCTGATAGTTTTTCTATAATTTCCTCAGTGACCTAAATTTGTATATCTTAGACCATAGAGACTCCTCTCTGCAAGTTATGGAAAAATGCTAGAGTGATATTTGTGTCATACCCCTGCAATCTGTTGAAATATTTTGTCCTCCCCAGACGATGTAAAATTTCCTTGCCTATTCGGTTACCTGTAGTAGTGTGGGATATTGGCATACACTTCACCTGCCCATGTATTCTGTAAATAGATGAGGACATCTATCATTCCTATTTGCAACTTAGTTCGACCAGATTTTGAAAACATTACTAGAAATGGTGAATATCATAGAACAACAATTGTATATCAAAATGTGAGTTTTGTTATTTATTGCAATCATTATGATCTATCGGTAAATGTGTAGAATATCCACCCCCTCATAAATGGAAAGGTAGACCTTGACCATCGATATGTGCGAGTGTAATGGTGGCATGTAGTTCAAGTGAGGGGTGATTACTACACTGTCGCCATCGCTGGAAGAACAATCATTAATAACCTTCACAAGAAGTTTAACTATAATCACGAACAATAATCACTCTTGTGTGGGAAACTCAAATTTACATACCGATGGTCAAAAACCATTTAAGGAAAAAGATTCTGAATAATTTAAATTTGTTCATGTGTTTAGAAATATTCCACATGTCATAACCTTGTTACTTTTCCTTTTTATTGGATATAATCGTTATGATAGCCTCTTTGTTAGGAAAGGAAGTCTAGGAACACACAAAAAAATTGGCGTATTTAAGGTAAACATCGATACCACAGGCAAAGCCACTACTTCCAGCAGGCGTCCATAGCCTCAACAAGGTTGCCTTTTAACCCATAGATGAGCCTATATCCTTAATAAATAGTTTGAATAGTCTTTTCCCAAAAATACCACTATCCTGGTTTGGTAGCCAGATAACAATAATTCCACTCACTAGATCGTAACCTAAGTGAACAAGTCAGCTCATGATGAGACATCTTGTCTTTTGATGAAAAAAATGCCAAAGGCCATTGCCCTGGTGTGGTAGCCATAGTGGGAATGTCATGTATGTTGTTATCTGATGATCATGGTAGGGTGGCTCATTATGAGACCCGCTATTATTTGTGGGTGAAGTTTTATTACATTACTTATATTCAATTTTTGTTTCCATCGTTTTTTTTTTTTTTTAAAGGCCCTATTAAGGGAGGCTCATCTACTCCTTAAGAGTGAGGGATGGCATAGAAAGTGTAAGAATTCTAGGTAAAAAATGTTCTTTAGACTCCTTATTACGATATAAAGGCAAATTGTCATTCAAGTATATGTATATATATATAGGGGAAAGAAACAAATTATGGTGGTTAAGGATTATGAACAATATTTAAGATAATTCAAAGAAATTAATCCAAAAACAATTCCATAAGGTATGATAGGTAATCCAAAAAAGAATGACGAATCGTTACTATGATAATTAGAAGTGATGCTGGTGAGAATTAATTAGTGATAGTCATACCTAAAGGAGTGGCTAACGTAATAATGGCACGCTTGTTCATGAGAAAAGAATCATGACTTTTGAGAAAAAGGAACAGCAATAAGGAAAAACTGTATAAGGAACAACAATTTCTCCTTTCGAATGAACAACGCTATCTGAAAAAGGAACAACAATTATGTCAAAGGGAACAACAGTTGTAACAAAGGGAAAAACAGTCGTTACTTTCAAATGGATGACACTACCCATGAAGGGAACAACAATCGCACAAAGGGAACGATAGTTGTTCCGTTCAAATGAACAACAACTCTACGCAAAGGGAACAAAAATTGCACGAAGGGAACGACAATGATGATGTTCAAACTTTAGCCATCTAATTAAGTGATTTGAAACCTCCCATAGGCATTTTTGTTTTAGTGAGTCTAGGATTTATTATTCATCAACTAAATTCATTCAATTTTTGTGGGTAGGTTTATTCAATGATGGTTTGTTAGTGTCATGCATTCATTATAGTCGCCCATTTTTTTTTGCAGAACATGACATATTTATCTTCTGTGAAAACATGGTTTATATTTGATGGGTTTTACAAAGTGAAATAGAAGCAAGGAACAAAAAAGAGTGCTAATTTTATTCATTACAATCATCTTTTCTAGTTCTTATTCTCTCAAGTGACTTCCCTAGAAAGTAAAAACTAAAAAACTCAATCAAGTCTGTAAAGAAAAAACTATATACAATATGTACAGTGCTAATAAAAATCATCATTTTATGAGGTTGAAGCTGTTGGGTTACCTTCCCATCTAGCTAAAATCTGAACAGTAGGGTCCTTACTTACTTCTTGGCAAAAGGATTCTTTTGAAAGTGGCTGATGGTAGAGTTGTAACCAATGCCCATTTACCAGAAAAGGAGAACCAGACCCATCGATGGTAACTAAAGTGACAGTGCCATTATCATGAACTTCAATGATTTCATATGGTCCTAGCTACCTTATTTGTAATTTTCCCCGAAACTCCTGAAATATGGAATCGTAGAGAAGCGCCCAATCACCTTTCTAGAAGGATTTCTTCTTGATATGTTTATCATGCCAGCTAGCTCTCTGTTGCTAAATAAAAGATTTGCATTGTAGGGTGAATAGGCATGCTTCGTATAACTCATTGAGCTATTGTAAGCATTATTTATGTGCCTCTGTAAGATCCAGTCCAATTTCCTGGGCCATCCTTAGAGTCTTGATCTCAAATTCAATTGGAAATATGGGTTCTTTGCCATAGACTAGATGATAAAGAGAGTAGTTAGTAGTGTTACGCATTGTCCTGGGATAGGCCCATAAAGCATTTGGAAGCTTGGCTGCCCAATTCTGATGGTTTTTTGAGACTGTTTTTGTCAAAATTGCCTCCAAGACTTTACTGGTACTTTCTACTTGTCCATTTTCTTATGGGTGGTAGAGGAAAGTAACTATGTGTTTAATATGATAATTGCACAGGGTAGCCGTGATTTTATGGGCTATAAATTGTGACCTTCCATCAGTGATTACTTCCCTGGGTAATCTATAGTGTACAAATAATTAGAAGAGAAACTTAATGACTACTTCCTTCATTGCGTTTGACAAGGCTACTGCCTCTACCCATTTGGTCATATAGTCTATTGCAACTAAGATATAAGCCTTATGATTTGATTTTGGGTTGAAGGGGCCAACAAAATCCAGTGCCCATCTCTCCAAAGGTTCTGTGACTACTTGTGCTTGTAGGGGCATCGCATCAGCTTGGTCTGGTCAACCCATCCTTTGACAGATATCGTAGGCTTGGACATACTTCTTCTCATATTTAAATACTGAGGGCCAATAGTAATCTATCTGTAAAATCTTATGCCCATTTCTGCATTTTTCAAAATGCCCGCCACAGGGCTCATCATGACCCAACTTCAAGACATTGTAAATTTCATTATTTCTTACACATCTTCGGATCTAGAGGTCAACCCCTGTGTGGAAAAGATATCCACCAATCCAGGTGAGCCGTGCACTGTGCTGGATGATCAGTTTCCTTTCTCTTGATGATAAGTGTGCTGGTAGTTTCCCAGCTTCTAGATAATTCGCCACATCAACATACCAAGGCATCTTAACAGTGATAACGAGCAGGTGTTCATATAGAAATTGGTCTTCAACTGTCAAAGAATCATCTTTTTTTGGTATGCGAAACAAGAAATCTGCAATGAGATTTTTTCTTTTGGGTCGATCTTTGATGGTGATGTTGAATTCCTGCAATAGTAATAACCACCGAGTAACCTGTCCATTAGTAATCAATTTGTTAGATAAATATTTAATAGCATAATGATCAATGTATAGAATAATTGGATAGCCTGTTATATAGTGATGAAATTTATTAATAGCATGTATAACGACTAAAATTTATTTTTATGTTACTATATAATTTAATTCAGCGGGAGTAATATTTTTGAGAATAAAATAAATATCATAAGGTTTCTTGTATTCTTCCTGTCCAAGGACTACACCTATGGTGATATCTGATGCATCTATAGATATGTGGAATGGAAACTTCCAGTTTGGTCCTCTTAGCATCGGTGATGCTAAAACTAGCCTTTGGATTTCTGCAAATGCAACATCACACTTGTCAGAACACTGAAATTTCTCATTACCAGTTAAAGCTTGTAAAGGTGCGGTTGTTCTTGAAATTTTTTCTATGAATCTGTGATAGTATCCCACAGTGCCAAGGAAACTACGTACCTCAGTTTGTGTATGAGGTGTAGCCAGATTAACGATTACCTCTATTTTTGTTGGGTCTACCTTTATTCCATCTGTAGAAACATAGTGTCCTAGTACCACACCTTCGGTCATCATCATATGACATTTCTCGTGACTTAAACATAACTTGGTAGCAATGCATCATTCTAGTACCTTCTCCAGATTGCTTAGAGCTTGATCAAAATTTGTGCCATAAGGGGTGAAAGCGTCCATGTAAACTTCAAGTCCTTCATTAATCAAATCATAAAATATGCCTAGAATGGCTCTATGGAATGTGGTTGGAGCATTACATAATCCAAAGGGCAATAATATATATGCAAAGGTACTCTAGGGACATGTAAATGTAGTTTTATCTTGGTCTTCCAAAGCAATCTGGATCTCATTATAACCACTAAAACCATCTAGGAAGGAAAATAACTACTTCCCTACTAAAGTATCAAGGACTTGGTCGATAAAAGGTAAGGGAAGGTGGTCTTTTTGGGTAACTTTATTGAGTTCTCTATAGTATACATAGATCCACCATTTCCCATTCTTTTTGGGGACGATTACTAGTGGAGAGACCCACTGACTGTCTGAAATAGGATATATGAAATCTACATCCAACAGTTTTTGTAACTCTTCTTTAACAACATCCCTAAGATGAGGGTTCAATATTAATTAGGGATTTCATATGGGTTGGGCATCTTTCTCAATATAAATATGGTGTGTACAGAGTTGGGGGTTGATGCCCTTCATATCACGATACTCCCAAGAAAAATCATGTTGATATTTAGAAAGGATCCGAATCAATTTTTGTTGTTGTTGCTCATTCAAATTAGCATTAATATTCAGAAACCTCCTTGGTGCAATTTCAACTGACATGATGTTATGGAAAATAGTAGTGGGAATATGTTTCTCCATTAATTCTTCCAGAGGATCTCCCTGCGCTTCATTATATAGGATAGCTTTTAGCATTTGACATGTTGAGTTGCTTATAATGGCTGGGTTGTTAATAAATCTATTGATCACATCATCTTCTAGTTGGTTCTTGAGTATGAGAGCTTCTTCCAGTGTGAGAGGAGATCATAGATTCTTTTATGGATATCTAGGTTGTGGAAACTGTTGATGTATGATAGGCGAACTTAGTCTAGCTGGAGGATACAGGATGAGGTTCTTTGTAGCACTTCCTTTAGCAATAGTCATGTTTCCTGTGCGACACCCTATGTATGCATATTCTGTTGCGAGCCATGGTCTTCCCAGTATCAATGGGTTTCCAATGAGTCCACTTCTTGGGTTGATAACAAGGAAATCAACTGGGTATTCCCAGGAATCGACCAAAATTGCTATATCTTGTAATGTGTCGACCGATTTAACCACTGATCTATTAGCCAATTGTAATATAATTGAAGTAGATTCTAAGGAGGTGATACCCAGGGTGTTATAGGTTTCGATGGTCAGAATGTTAATGGATTCTCCCAAATCCACTAGTGTATTTGGAAAACAATATCTCTGTATCTGAACTATTACCATGGGATTCCCTGGGTCTATATACTTGACCGGCTCCTAGTTGCCTAGAATAAGATAGGACAAGGATCCTACCACATGGATGGTTGATGGATTCTTATCTTTTCTGATAGGTTTCTTCCCACATAATTCATTGATCATTTTTGCATAGATAGGAATACCTTGTAGAGCCTGTAGAAGTGGTATTTTAACATATAATTTTTTAAGTTCCCCGACGATATCAAAGTTAGGGTATGCAGTTGGTTTTGCTATCATTAATCTCTCGTGAAATGGGGGAGGAGGAATTACGTCCTTATTAGGATTTTGTTTCTCGACTATGTTTCCCCCCTGCTCTACTTCTTCCATTATGACCACATTCGAGGGTGTTATTGTTGGTTGTATATTACTTTCATTCTCCTGCTCTTGGTGGATGTAACTTTCTTCAGGAGAAATTATGTGCCCTAACCTCAACCAACGTTTGTTGCACCCTGTTGGGGTCCTATAATTATAGGTAACTCGATTCTTTAGTTTCTATTTGGCATCACCCTTGTGATGAAATTCCTGGCTTGTTGGTCTCTCGGTTGTTTCATTCCCCCCCCTCCATCCTTTTCACCTGATCCTCCATCACCCTGTTGCATCCTTCATCCACTGTTTTGCCCTTAAGTCCCTCACCCTTCATTCCTTCACCCCTTCGCCAATCTTATCCCTCCATGAATAAACAAACTCAGGATAAAAACATTAGGTTAATAGTTAGATTAGACCTATTAAAAATAAATTAATTATTAATTAATTAATTAATTAATAATTGAGTTAGCTTGTTAGTAATTAATCAATTGTTAATTAATTAAATTAGTAATTAAGTTAGTAGTTAAGTTAGTTTATTAGAATTAAAATGTTAACATTAATAAAAATAAAAAAACAAAACAAAGTAATAAAACTAATAGATAAAAACAAAACACAAAACAAAATTAAAAACATAAAAACAAAATACAATACATAACAAATAAACAAAATATAAAATACGAATATTAAAATAAACTAAAACATGTAATAAAACAAAAATCAAAATAAAAAGTATTTAAAAACCAAACTAAAATACTATCCGAAGTTTCTACCCACCCACAACTTCACATTCACATTCCAAGTAAAATCAAATCCATGGCCATAAATCATAGCGAACCCCCACTTGCCATCCGAACTTTAACGAGAGGGGGGGGGTCTGGAATAAGTAGTTTCCTAAAACCACTCTTGGACACATGGCATCTCCACAAGCCAGCAGAAACCCTACCCCGCTAAAACCACTTACCACCTCAGGGAGGGTCTGAAATTACCACCTTTCCCAAAAAACCGCTTTCGCAACATTTTTTACCAGTCTTTTTACGAAGGCATTTCCGGGCAAACGGAGATGAATTTTAAAAAACCGAAAGAGGTTTTAGTTTTGCACGGGCTGAAGAAAAAAAACCTCTCCCATTTTTTCCACAGGTGCCACGAGAAGGGATAATCAAAGCCATCTTCGAGCCCTAGTTTTCCAGAATTTCAATTTTTCCTGTTACAATCCCGATTTTGTGGGAGATGTTTCGGAGAACCGGAAATGAATTTAGAAACTGAAGCAGGTTTTTGTTCAGAACTAGTTGATATACAAAAAAATCCCCTATTTTTTACACATACCTCTCATATTAGGAGAATCAAAGACTCATTGGGACCTCTTTTTTCAGAATTTGAGGAGGGAAAGTTTTCCACAGGATCACATCTGGCGATGGAAAAATCGATTGGATCTCCACGAAATAATACCATCTCCTGATCTAAAGATATGACATCCACTCAGGGGTGGCCACATCATCATCAAAGGCTTTCAAAATCTGTTACTAGTAACTAATAATTAACACACAGTTAAAGAAATTCGTGCAGTGCTGGCGAAATCCCAATTTTTCTGCAGTGCAATATTGTCAGTTTAGATTTGATTGAAAGAAATCGTAGCATTTTGATGGCATGATCATTTTAATAATGGGGATAAATAATTCATGTTTTGAAAGAAGAGAGGTTCGACTTGTGTGAAAGAATCTCCATGGGCCTTGTAAATCTTGGGTGTGGGGAAATCCTAGTAGATGTAAGAAAGACCATGTTCATTTCTTTGTTAATTTAACACATCAAGCCTACTTATGACTTGAGATTCATCACATCGTTTCTGCTCAACAGTGTCTCTTCTTTGTTTATTTGTATCTTATAGCTTATTTCTAAGAGTAGTATGATTGGAATTCACCCTTTGGTGCTCCTTTCATCATAGAATAGCCTCGTCATGTATTTTTGATGTCCTATTACAAAATCCATCCATAGCTAGATACTATGTTTCAGCCATCATATTTGTATGTTGATTCTTATGCAACTACATGTAGAGATTCACCCATGTTAGGTGCCTCTTATGTAGTTGAAAATTGTTATGTGTCTATGGTTTTCCTTCCAGGATTCATCCTTGGTCAAATGCCTTGTTTGGTGGCCTACCTCTTGTTTTCTTTCTTCTAAAGATGCCATAAGAGATTCATCCTTTGTCAGATGCCCCTTATTACAGTGGACTCTTTTCTTTTTCAGACTACCTTTACATCACTTTATACCTGCTGAGCAAGGTTCCTATTTTGCCTCAGTGTTTGAGGGAGTTTTTCAACTTGTGCTGAACTATAAACCATTGAATTTCATGACCTGACTCCATTCTTCCCAATGGTCCTTTATTATGTCTCAACCAAACCAATTCAAAATCCATAAACAAACCTATGTTCTGCATAACTAGCTTAATATCCCTTTTCAAACAAATCTATATCAAATAGAGAGATACCTCTCTGAGTCTTGGAGGGATAGATATGAGACTCGAAGTGGTTTTGAAGTTGCCTCTGTGACTGCCTTCACAGCCTTTGGAAAATTACAGAGTTATAATAGAATGGCGACCGTACTGGGGAACTTTCCCCAATAGTAAACTTCAAAGTTTCATATCTGATCACTGATGGTGGAGAGTGACCAGACACAAGAAGGCTAAAATATTTCACCTGATGACTCCAACCAACTCCAGATAGTGCCAACTCAAAGAATCCACTGGAGGAAGAACCTGAAGCATGACCAAGCAGCCTAGAAAGATCAGGTACTAAGCCCAAATTGCATTTAAGACATCTTTGGTTTTATATGTAATTATGTTCTATCTTATTCTAAGCTTGATCAAAAGTACATTGCTGAAGATTGCATTGAACACCTTCTAATTGATGAGCCTCAAGAGACTAAGCCCCAAATTGTAGATCATGTATATACTCATACAGTTGTAGAAATCCTTGACAGACATAAGCCTCCTACTTTATTCCCCACAGTTGTCAAGATCTCTAACACATATGCAAAAATCCCAGAGTTTCAAGATAAATCTAAAGATATTTATAAGCCCTTTTCTTTACCTCCTATACCTGTGAAAGTCCTAGACAGATACAAGCCTCTATTTTTGCCTCCTATTCTCAATGACCTCCCTATCAATTACATCAATAATCTGCCCAGGTTTGATGGAGAAAATGTGAAGATCATTGCTGAAAAGCACATCGAAAGTCTTGAGGATTTTCTTGATCTATTTGAGGTGGAAGATGATGATGTTTGGATCAGAATGTTTTCCCTATCATTGCAAGGTAAATTCAAGAATTGGTTTAAGAATCTCCAAGCTACAAGAATTAGCAATTTCCATCAGTTTGTAAAAAAATTCCTAGACTGATGGGTGATCATGAGAAATGTCTTTCTCATCCTAGAAGAGTATGACCATTTGAAAAGACGGCCAGTGGAGACAGTACATCAGTTTTCAGCAAGGTTCAACAAGGTGTACCATGCAATGTTGATTGATATAAGGCCACCCCCAGGATAAACTCACTTGCATTACCCAAATGATTTTGATCCTGAGATGGCATTCCAATTAACAGAAAGGAAGACTGCAACACTTGAAGAAATGCAAAAGGTTGAAGTTGATGTGGAAGATAACTTGCTGAACTGAAAGGCAAAGTTAGGGGCAGAAGAGGAAGATAGAATAGAAGAGGAACAAATGACATCCTTAGAAGTGAAACTAGATGTTCTGGCAAACACTGTAAGAGAGATGATGTAGAAGATTAGCAGGAAATATGAGCATGTTTTTCAAAGACCTTATGTTCCATTAGCACCAAAACGGACAAGGATCAATGTTCCCAAACATTTTTCAACCCAGCCTCAGTATTCTCAGCCATCCAATGATTATTTAATGTATTCAATTCACAAGACAGTCGAAGATGAAGTTCAAAATCAGAAGATGGAGGAGGATTCTCCTGATATGATATGCATGTTTAATGGAATTTCATCCATGAATGTTTAACCCAAGCTTGATTGGTACAATGATGATTATACCACATTGGATTTTTCAAAGACATCAACCACATATGATTGGGAGGAAGAAGATAATTTGCAATCCCAGCAGGAAAATCAATCTATACATGGAAATTATGACAGAAATGACCAAAGTGCAAAAAATATTGGGGTAGGTGGACAGACTTTACCCTTATGCTTCTCTTCTTTTAAATTTTTGAAGGAAATTTATGAACAAGTGTTAAATATCAAAGAAGGCAAATCTTTTGATGAGATAGTGAAGGATGTTAGTGTTGAGAAAGAGGCTATTTCAGATCCAGGATTACAATCTCCAAGATTCTCTGATTTTCAAAGTTCAGGGGAAAATTCAGAGCCTGAAGCAGAATATGAAACAATGGAATGTAACTCTGTACTATTAGATTATAATTCATTTCAAATTTTGAAGGAGGAAAGTGCAGAAAATTTGCAAGAAAATGCAAACTGCCTGCCCTTATGTTTTGCCTCACTCCTGAGAAAACATTACAAGTAGATTTCACATACAGAGGAAGAGGAATATTATAATGCATCAGTTAAGGAAAACATGGGAGATACAGAAGATGATCCAGAGGTGCATCCCTTGAGCCTTTTTGAAGGTCAAACCTCGGATGAAATCATGAAGCCTGAAATAGGTGATGAACTAATCTATCTTGATTCATTGCCTTTGTGCTTTAATTCATTTCAAATTTTGAGAGGGAATCTTGGTCAGACTCTAGTTGAAAGTCACAGTTTAAGCCATGAAGTACCAGTAGAGCCAATGCCACCATTATCTAAAGCATTTTATGACCCTATAGTTGATATTCTGGATAATGTGTGTTTTCAAAGTTAGTTTTCATTTACCCCCAATGATTTCAAAAATTGTTATGATATGGATATGATCAGACAGTCAGCTACAAGGGTGTGTTCAACAGAAGTATCATTCAGAACCCACCAGAACATTTGCAGCCATATCAGGAATTTTTTGAGGATCTAGACAGCATAAATATAGTACCAAATCATGAGGTTGAATTGGTTGAATTTGAACATCAGAAGATAGGTCAGGTTTATCATGATCCTGTAGCTATCTATATTGAAGAGTTTTTCTTTTCAGAATACCCATTGATTCTCAAAGTCTCTGGAATTGTCCACAGACCCAGGGATTTATGTTGTAAAGATCAGACTGGAGATTAGTTTTTGCTGTCTGTGCAAGTTCTATTTTTGGTATTGTTTGAAAACATTAAAAGAGTAGAGTTATTAGAGCAGTTGCTTGACTGGCTGCACTGGCATTATTGTATCATTTAGAACAATGAAATTGTCAGTAGTGTAGGGTAGGTAGAAGTTTTTAATAAGCTGACTCATTTGAGCATCTTTTTTAGTATTGTATAGTTTCTAGCAGAGTTCGTAGTTGATGATATCTAATTCAATGTTCAGTCAAATATGAGCTAGTTTGAAGATTGTCACTGCAGTGACTCCATGGCCCAAAGAATAAAGCACCGGTCTACATGTTCAGAGTTCAGTGGTTCTTGACACCTCCCGAAAGAGATGCCATCCACAGGTGGAGCCTATGTTGGGGTCCTATAATTATAGGTAACTTGATTCTTTAGTTTCTATTTGGCATCACCCCTGTGATGAAGTTCTTGGCTTGCTGGTCTCTCGGTTGTTTCATTTCCCCCCCTTCCATCCTTTTCGCCCGATCCTCCATCACCCTCTTGCATCCTTCATCCACCGTTGCACCCTTCAATCCCTCACCCTTCATTCCTTCACCCCTTCACCAATCTTATCCCTCCATGAATAAACAAACTCAGTATAAAAACATTAGGTTAATAGTTAGATTAGACCTGTTAATAATAAATTAATTAATAATTGAGTTAGCTTGTTAGTAATTAATCAATTGTTAATTAATTAAATTAGTAATTAAGTTAGTTTATTAGAATTAAAATGTTAACATTAATAAAAATAAAAAACAAAAGCAAATTATAAAACATATAATTAACAAATTAGAAATAAAAAAAAATTAAAACAAAAATTATAATAAACAAACAATAAATAAAATATATAAAAATTAAAACAAAACAAAGTAATAAAACTAATAAACAAAATACAATACATAACAAATAAAAAAAATATAAAATGTGAATATTAAAATAAACTAAAACATGTAATAAAACAAAAATCAAAATAAAAAATATTTAAAAACCAAACTAAAATACTATCCTAAGTTTTTACCCACCCACAACTTCACATTCACATCCCAAGTAAAATCAAATCCACGGCCATAAATCATAGCGGATCCCCCCTTGCCATCCGAACTTTAACGAGAGTGGGGGGTCTGGAATAAGTAGTTTCCTAAAACCACTCCTGGACACATGGAAGCTCCACAAGCCAGTGTACCCACCCCCCCCACAAAACAACTTACCACCTTAGGGGGGGTCCAGAATTACCATCTTTCCCAAAAAAAACACTTTCGCAACGTTTTTGACCAGTCATTTTTAGAAGACGTTTCTGGGAAAACGAAGATGAATTTTAAAAAACCAAAAGAGGTTTTTGTTCATAACGGGCTGAAGAAAAAAAACCTCTCCCATTTTTTTTCACAGTTACCATGAGCAGGGAGAATCAAAGCCATCTTCAAGTCCTATTTTTCCAGAATTCCGATTTTTCCTATTACAGACCCCATTTTGCAGGAGATGTTTCGGAGATCTTGAAACGAATTTAGAAAAAATAAAGGAGGTTTGTGTTCCAAACTAGTTGATATACAAAAACCTCCCCCATTTTTTACACATACCTCTCATATTGGGAGAATCGAAGACTCATTGGGACCCCCTTTTTCAGAATTTGAGGAGGGAAAATTTTCCACAGGATGACATCTAGCGAAGGAAAAATCGACTAGATCTCCACAAAATCCTACCATCTCCTGATCTAAAGATATGAAATTCACTCAGAGGTGGCCAAATAATCATCAAAGGCTATCAAAATATGTTACCAGTAACTGATAATTGACACACAGTTAAAGAAATTTGTTCAGTGCTGACGAAATCCCAATTTTTCTGCAGTGCAATATGTCACTTTAGATTTGATTGAATGAAATCGTAGTCATTTGATGAAACGATCATTGTAATAATGGGGATAAATACTTCATGTTTTGAAATAAGAGAGGTTCAACCTGTGTGAAAGAAGCTCCTTGGGCCTTGTAAATCTTGGGTGTCGGGAAATCCCAACAGATGTAAGAAAGACCATGTTCATTTCTTTGTTAATTTAACACAACAAGCCTACTTATGACTTGAGATTCATCATGGTGTTTCTACTCAGCAATGTCTCTTCTTTGTTTATTTGTATCTTACAGCTTATTTCTAAGAGTAGTATGATTGGAATTCACCCTTTGGTGCTCCTTTCATCATAGAATAGGCTCGTCATGTATTTTTTATGTCCTATTACAAAATCCATCCATAGCTAGATATGTTTTAGCCATTAGATTTGTATGTCAATTCTTCTACAGTTGCATGTAGAGATTCACCCATGTTAGGTGCATCTTATGTAGTTGAAAATTTTTATGTGTCTATGGTTTTCCTTCCAGGATTCATCCTTGGTCAGATGCCCTGTTTGGTGGTCTACCTCTTGTTTTATTTATTCTAAAACTGCCATAAGAGATTCATCCTTTGTCAAATGCCCCTTATTACAATGGACTCTTTTCTTTTTCAGACTACCTTTACATCACTTTATACCTGCTGAGAAAGGTTCCTATTTTGCCTCAGTGTTTGAGGGAGGTACTCAGCCTGCTTTGAACTGAAAACCATTGAATTTCATGACCTGACTCCATTCTACCCAATGGTCCTTTATTATGTCTCATCCAAACCAATTCAAAATCCATAAACAAGCCTATGTTCTGCATAACTAGCCTAATATCCCTTTTCAAACAAATCTATATAAAACAGAGAGATCCCTCTCTGAGTCTTGGAGGGATAGATCTGAGACTCGAAGTGGTTTTGATGTTGCCTCTATGACTGCCTTCACCCTACAAAGTTGATTTCCCCATCCAAATTCTCAATCATTTGCACAAGTTGGGATGGTCTATTATTAGGATTTGGGTTGTGTTTAGCTGGCAATTGAGGGTGCATTTGAGGTTAAGGGTTCTGGGGTAATTGGAGTGGATCTTGTGAAGTGGGTTGAGCTTGAGGATCCATCCCCATGGGTTGATTGGTCATCCCCATGGGACGCTACCAGTTTTGATTCCAATTTGGGGCTTGGGCAGTTGTGCTAGTCCACTGTGAAGGATAAGGGTTATTATTTGAATTATGCCATGATGGGGTAGGGTATTGTGAGTTAAGCCAGGTGGGATTTGGAGTTGGTTGATTTGGCTAGGTGGGATTTGCAGCTGATTGATTTGGCTAAGGTGTAGTAGGATATTGTTGGGACTACCAGGTGGGGTTAGCGAATGGTTGGCCCTACTATGTGTTTCCAGAATTATGTTGTTGACCATACTGCCAATAAAGGAAAGAGGAAGGATCTTGTAGCGTACCTGGGGGACGAGCCCAACATTGGCGACGCTAAGCCATAAGATATACTGGTTCTGTTTCCTCTTTCTCTTCTTTAAAGAAAATTTTTTGCCCTGGGAGCGATGGACATTGCTCTATTGCATGGTATTTGTCACATATGGCGGAAACCCGAACCACATCCAATGGACATTCCCTCAGCCCATGTTTCTTTCTGCATCGATGGAAAAATATAGCCATATTATTTTTCTTCTGTTTGTTTCTTTTTAGCCTGTAAAACATCCAATTATGTAGTCAAAGTACTCAAAATGTCAGTTTTGAAATTTTCTAAAAGGTTACCAACTTTTTCTCGGGTGACACCCCCACTAGTAATGTTGTTATTTCTAGTTAGGGGAGTCCACATTCCTGATCTGGTTCATGTGCTTCCATGTGATCACCTAATGCACAATTGGATAATGTTATCATAAGTCTTTTGATAAATATCACCTTTCCCCATTAAATTCAGTGTTTCTACCCATTCGTCCCTCATATATTTTATCAGAGTTTCTTTAAGTACCTCACCTGGTAGTGTACCGTAACGTGATATTTGAAAATTATATTGAAACCTTTCAACATATTCTTCTAGTGTCTCATTTTATTTTTCAATCATTTGAAAGATTTCATCTTTTAGATCCCTGGTTCTACACTAATCTTGATATTTCGTCAGGAACACTTGTTTCATTTCATCCTATGAATTTATAGTTCCTCCTCCTAATCCCATAAACCATTGCAAAGCTACTCCTTTCAAGGTGGAAGGAAATAGCTTTAGTTTATGGGGTTCAGAGGTGTAGTCATAACCTCTACACAAGACATCAAATTTGAATAAGAATGCATCAGGGTCCTCTGAGATTAATCCATGAAAGGTTGGAAGATTTTGTAATGGAATGGCTTTCATTGGGGCATTAGAAACCAGATCGACTATAGGATATTCCAAGGTGGAAGTCTGAGGTTGTGGTGGATTTTTTTGTGCCATTTGGTCAAAGATATTCCAATAGTCTTCAGGGATTTCTCGGTTTGGGCATTCTATTTGGGATGATTGATTACTTGGTCCCTTAGGGGATTTAATTGCACTACCTGTATTTGGATTTCAGATGTACCTTCTCCTATCAGAATCATAGAAGATCTAGGATAAGGTGGTGGCGATGGTTTTTCTTTAGCAACCCCACTGGTCTCCCCTTCTCCTTCTTCCAAATTACAAGAGTTTCCCTCATCTAAAGGGACAAGATGTGGAGTATCTGTATTTTGAAAACTTTGTTCAGTCCCTTCAATTTTTCTATGAACCTCAACATGAGCTGCAGTTGGTGAATTTGTTGCTTGAAGGATTCAGGTAGAACCCTTTCATGGTCCAACCGAGGCCCAATATTCATCTTTTCGGATGATTTCGTCTATGAAAGTGCTTCTTCTAGGGGGCACCGAGCCCTGGGATTTTGTAGTTTTTGGTGGGGGTTTTGGTTTTTCAGGTTCTTTCTTCTTAGTCATACACACTCACACAAAATTCTGAGTACCTATATGACCTCTATGCATCAACTGAAGGTAGGCGTTGGCACAAGCATTTTACTTGTTGCCTACGTAGGTTCTTACCTTCCGTTTTCAATACCTCATCCTCTAGAGATGCAACTTATGCTATCTTTGGCATTCTCCCTGAAAACGACGCAAAAACGTTGGGCTCTAAAGATGTCCTAAAACAAACTTACTTTAACATTAATTTATAAACCGAGGATTCATATTTTCTTTCAAGAATATCAGCAAAGTCTATGTAGATAGTTGTAGAGGTTTAAAATCATGTAGTCAAAACAAATTTGAGTTTATCAACAATCAAGTTCCTCACACATTCATTAAAACTCTGAAACTAAGATCTTACTCGACATAGTTATAATCTAATCAATAGCATGTTGTGAATCAAAGGAATTAACAAATTCGGTGAATTCAGCTATCTAAGAAATAGGAATTTAATCTATGAAAATACATTATAAACCTGATCTATCAATGATTGTCTGACTTGCTGGAAAAGAACAACTAAGTATTGTAAAATCAAGAAGGAACAAAAAATGCAGATTTAAGCGAAAGGAACAATTGTAAATTTAATAAAAGGAACAACACACGTGAAAATGAGAGGAACTTTCAAGCAATAAACTACAACAATGGAAAATGGAATAGCAATTGATAATCTAATGAAACATCTATCCTTTGTAAAATAGCATAACCAATTTATAAACACATCAACACACTCATGCATTTATCTTAACTGTTGCAAAGAGATTTAAATCACAGAATTGAAATCAAATTGATACAATTACAGATTGAGACAGTGACTCCTTCCAACTAGGCCCATGGTCTTCAGAAGCACTATTTCTAGAAACTCAGTATGCAAAGATGGTAAAAATGATCAAGGCTTCCATTAACTTCATAACTAGTAAAAGTTTTACAATAGACTGCTTGTGGAGAGAGATTCATAGATCTGAATGCTTGGATAATTTTCTTGTATGTTTCTCTATAGTTCATCACCCTCTATATATTACAATGATATGGGTAAATTAAGCTATCTTGAGGATCGAGAGATCCTCATGATTGATTTTACTATTTACAAAGATTACAAAATAGAGAATCAATCTTCCTCAAAATTGCTTTGCGCATGATTTCTTCAACCTCCAATAGTTTACGCATCTTCATAATCTTCTTAGATATCTTTATTTTAACAATATTTGTCCATTCCTGCAATAAAATCAAACAATTCAAACCGAAATTCAGCAATTACCTAATATCGCTCAATAATATTTCTAGAAGACTTTTTAATCATTTTATGTCCTAATTATTTCTAATTAATAGAATTTTCAATCAAGATTATATCATAAACCATGGTGATAAGGAGGATATTTGTACCTTTTTCTCAACTCAACACCCTCTCTTCATGATCTATTGGTTCTTCTGGTTGAATTGTTGCTGTCGCGAAAGTGGAAGTGGGGTCTACATCGATGATCTATCTTTTTCAATTATTTTCTGAATCAGATTTTGAATCAATTTCTGGCTCCTTGTATTTGATCTTGGCCACCAATTATTGTTTTGAGCGACATTCATCAGTGTTGTGTCAGAGGATTTTGTAGAAATCACACCACTTTTGAGTGTCCTTCTTCTTTCTGTGACCCTTATTTTCCTATTGCTTGAACTGGTTTTTATGAGGCTGTTTGTTAGGGCCATCTTTGTCATACTTTGTTTGTTGTAGATTTGTAGACCCGAACTCCCATTTTTTCTGGTGCCTAAATTTCTTCTCAATTTTGAAAGCATATTGATAGGCATCTCCCACCAATGATATATTAAAAAACTCCATTTTAGTTTGGATGTACCTATGTAGAGCCCCATGTTATTTCAGAACCAAACACTACTCATAATATTTGATACACATCTTGGTTTGAAAGGTATGAAAGGTGTTGGTGAAATCTGGCATTTCTTGGCCCCTCTCTTGACGCAACATCATCCATCTCATGTACTGGTAATCATAGTTACCAACATGGTAATATTGTTCCTTGACTGTATCCACAAAAAACTCCCAAGTGGGTTCGACCCAATATATTCCAAACTCCTCTATGGAACTTTTTTCCCAGTCATTTTCCCACCAATGTTTGACATGGGGGAGATATTAAAGGAGTGTGAAGGTGATATTTTCCCTATTGGGAAAATTGTGAACAGAGAAATAACCTTCTAGCAAGTTTAACCATTTTTCTAGGGCATTTGCATCTATCTTTCCTTCAAATACGGGAATATCCAAATTAACTTGTACCTTTAAAGATGAGGTATCTCCAAAGTGGTTGCTTGATGATAATGTGTTGCTTGTTATTGCCAGGCATTGAAGGATGTGGGAAAATATCTCCATCATTTTGTCCCTCTGTCGCGTGAGAGATTTCTCAAGAAATAGATTAATAGAATCGTCTACTCTGTCATTTTTATTTTATTTCTCCATGGAAGGCTTCTTGGGCATGCGAGAAAGATTTTCATTAATAGAGACTGGCTCGAGACCCAACTTTCTATACTTATACCTCGTCAGGGACATGCACTAGAAAAAATGATCAAGAACATCCTGCTCTGATACCACTGATCCATATTATTTTCAGCATGAAATGGGAGTGGAGATATAATAAGGAAATGTACAGATATATATCATATATCCAATAATATAATAGATATTTATCAGAGATATAACCATAAACACAGAGATGCAATAATACACAATTTCTATTAATGAGCGAAATGTACAGCTTACTCGCTAGAATGGTGGATGCTTACCTCTAAGAAGAGATGTGATGGCTACTCACATTCGCAAGACTATGGATTATAATGAGGATCTAAAGGCCTTTTTAACATAAATAAAGTCCAAAACCCTAACCTTGGAAGATGAAAAGCCAACAGTTTTGTGGACACTGTTTTGGGTAGTTTGGTGTATCAACTTCCTGGGGTTGTAACTTTGGCATGCAATCTACGTTTGGGGCACACAATAGTTCGTTGGAAAGGTATCATAGAGGAGATTAATTTTGGGGGGATCATTAAATTCCTTTGGTTATCCTTGAGGTTCTCAATCCCGAAAAGAATTCATTTAGGCCCTCAAAATGGCCCCAGAAGTTTAGGAATCGAAAAACTGCCAAAAAAAGTAAATTGCTAGATGATTGTTTTGAGCCAATTGGAATAGGTGGGTGACCACTAATATCCACCTGGATCAATCCTTCATCCCTAGGAAGCAATGGTATCCATTTCATTGAGTGCCCATGGGAGAGGGAAAAGCATTTGTTAAATTTTCATCTTGATGAGTTTCTTTCCTTGCTAGAGAAGTTGCAATGTTTAGCTTGTTGAAGGATGTCACAAAACTGTGGTTGGAATGGTTGCACATTTTTAAGCAATTTGGCTACATGAGATGACTATGTGCAGAAGGAATCCTTGCACTTTTCTTCAATCTTGTCAACCTGCTTTTGCTGGACTAAGGCTGCAGCAGTTGTGGGGTTATTATGTTCATCTTTTGAACAAACTGTGAAGAAGATTAATTTTTTAGTATGAGATACTACCTTGAGGCACTATTTAGGTGGGATGGTATTTGGAACTACTACTTCTGGTATCTTGTAGAGATGACCCCAGAGTAACAATGACACTATGGGGTCGAGACTCATAAATAACATGGTGCTTCCACATATATGGATGGCCCAAAAGAACATCACAGACATCCAACATGGCAACATAACATAATACCTCATCCTTGAAGGGCTAGATGTAGTATGAAAATCAACAATGCTGACTGACACAAAGATCTTTTCCCTAGAGAATCCACTCTATGATGTATGGTTGCAGGTGTGGTGTTGTCGACAATCCCAATTGATTGATGACCTCTATTGAGAAGAGGTTCTTCTGGCATCCACTATCAACAATGAAATGCAATGAGGTCCCCTTCACCAACATATGTGAATGGAAGAGGTGTTTTCCCTCTTCAGTATCGATCGGTTCTTCTTGTTGAACTTTTTCGGTCACAACAAAAGAAGTGGGGTTTGCGTCGACGATCTTTCTTTTTCCATTATTTTCTGAATCAGGGTTTGGATCCTTGTCTTTGATCTTGAACACCAATGATTTTTTTGAGCGACATTCATCAGTTTTGTGTAAGGGGAATTTTTGGAAATCACACCACTTTGCAGTGTCCTTCTTCATCTTCCCATGACCCTTATTTTCCTGTGGCTTGGACTAGTTTTCGGGAGGCTTCTTGTTAGGGACGTCATTACCATACTTTGGTTGTTGTGTATTTTTAGACCCGAAATCTCATTTTTTCTGGTGCCTAAATTTCTACATGATTTTGATAGCATATTGAGAGACATCTCCCAGCAATGAGATGTCCAGAAATTCCATTTCAGTTTGGATGTACCTATGTAGAGCCCCATGGTATTTCAAAACCCAATTCCACTCAGAATATTTGATACCTAGATTGGTCCGCAAGGTATGAAAGGTGTTGGTGAAATCTGGCACTGCTTGGCCCCTCTCTTGATGGAGTGTGGTCCATCTCATGTACTGGTCATAATAGTTAGCAACAGGATAATATTGTTCCTTGAGC
Source organism: Picea sitchensis (assembly GCA_010110895.2). NCBI lineage: Eukaryota > Viridiplantae > Streptophyta > Pinopsida > Pinales > Pinaceae > Picea > Picea sitchensis. The sequence goes on from SNQJ01S0015745.1 coordinate 66,555, forward strand.
GCATCCACAAAAAAATACCAAGTGGGTTTGACCCCATATATTCTAGACTCCTTTGTGGCAATTTCTCCCAGTAACTTTCCCACCAATGTTTGACATGTGGGAGATATTTAAGGAGTGAGAAGGTGATATTTTCCCTTTCAGAAAAATTGTGAACAGAGAAATAAACTTCTAGGAGATTTAACCATTTTTCTAGGGCATCTCCATCTATTTGTCCTTCAAATACGGGAATATCCAGATTAACTCTTACACTGAAATCCAAGGCAGCTCCAAAGTGGTCTCTTGATGAAGATGAGTCAGATGTTATCGGTAGGCGTTGAAGGACGTGGGAAAAATTCTCCATCATTTCGTCTCACTGTCGCATGAGAGATTGCTCAAGCAATAGATTAATAAAATCGTAGGCTCTGTCATTTTTATTTTCTTTCGCCGTGGAGGGTTTTTTTGGACATATGAGAGCAATTTTACTTAATATATACAAGCTTGAGACCAAACTTGCTATACTCAAACTGTAAATTCTAACCTTGTACAATATCTACTGCAAACTAATATTCAGAAAAGAACAGAAAAGATACAATGGCAAATACAAACATTACACAGAGATTTTTCACCTGAAAACCCAAACCGGGAAAACCAACATATATTATATTCATACAATTGTGTTACATTGTTTACAATACAATATACATATAGGAGCCAGCGGCATCCAAAGCCCTAACCCAATGACCTGGATTAGTCCAAAACCCTAATTCCTTAACCGGAAATAGAAAACCATCGGCAAAAAACCATGTGCCGAAAACCACCTAATATCATGTGGTCCCAGAAATATGTCGGCCCGGCGAAAATATGTCAGCTCGGCCCGGCAAAAATATGTCGACCCAAAAAATATAACACATACCCAACACAAACCTCTTCGGGGACATGCACTAGAAAAAATTATCAATAAGAGCTTGCTCTGATACCACTGATCCAATTTATTTTCAGCACAAAATGAGAGAAGAGATATAATAAATAAATGTACAGATATATATCAGATATCAAATAATATAACAAATATTTAGCATATATATAATCATAAACAAAAATATACAATAATACACAATTTCTATTAATGAGCGAAATGTACAAGACTGTAAAAATACATAGTGAAATGTTCAACATTCGCAAGAATATGGATTAAAATGAGTCTCTAAATTCCTTTTTAACATAAATAAAGTCCAAAACCCTGAGCCCAGAAGATGAAAAGCCAACAGTTTTGTGGGACCCATTTTGGGTAGTTTGGTGTATCAACTTCCCAAGGGCATAACTTTGGCATACAATCTTCGTTTGGGGCACACGATAGCTTGTTGGAAAGGTATCATTGAGGAGATTCACTTTGGGGGCTCAATCAAATTCTTTTTTTTAATGAGGTGATCGATCCTGAAAAACTTCATTTAGGCCCTCAAAATGGCCCCGGATGTTTATGAACCGAAAAACTGCTAAAAATAGTAAATTGCTAGAAGATTATTTTGAACTAGTTGGAATAGGTGGGTGGCCACCAATATCCACCTGGATCAATCCTACCACCTTATGAAGCAATGGTATCCAATGCGTTGAGTTCCTAGGGGAGAGGGAAAAGCATTTGTGAAATTTGCATATTGATGAGTTGCTTGCCTTGTTGGAGAAGTTGTGATGCTTAGCTTATTGAAGGCTGTCACGAACCTGTAGCTGGTGGGGTTGGACCTTTTATTTCAATATGGCTACCTAATATGAATGTTTGAAGAAGGAATCCTTTCTCTTTCCTTCAATCTTTTCGACCTGCTTCTACTGGACAAAAGGTGCTTGGACTAAGGCTGTAGTGGTTGCAGTGTTCTTTTATTCACCTTTTGAACAAACTATGATGAAGATGAGTTTTGTAGTATGAGATAATACCTTGCAACACTGATTAGGTGAAAAAATAGTTGTAACTGCCTCCGGTATCATGTAGAGATAACCCCCCAGAGTAACAATGACACTACAGGATTGAGACCCATAAATAACATGGTGCCTCCACATATATGTTTGTCCCAAAATAACATCACAAACATCCAATGGGGAAACATCATATAATGCCTCATCCAAAGGGGAAACATCACATAACACCTCATCTCTGAAGGGATGGATGTTATATGACAATCGACATTACTGACTGACATGGAGATCTCATCCCTGGCGAAGCCACCTGATGTTGTATGGCTGCGGGTGTGGTGTTGTCAACAATCCCAACTGTTTAACAATCTTTGTTGAGATGAGTTTCTTCTAGCTTCTGCTATCAACAATGTAATGTAATGAGGTCCCCTTCATTGACATATGTGAATGGAAGAGGCATTCCCCTCTTCAGGATCTGTTGGTTCTTCTGGTTGAATTGTTTTGATCGTGACAATAGCAGTGGGGTCTGCATCGATGATCTATCTTTGTCCATTATATTATGAATCAGATTTTGAATCAGGGTTTGGATTCTTGTATTTGATCTCAGCCACCAATGATTTTTTTGAGTGACATTCATCAGTGTTGTGCCAGAGGATTTTGTGGAAATCACACCACTTACCAATGTCCTTCTTCCTCTTCCCATGACCCTTATTTTCCTCTGTCTTGGACTGGTTTTTGGGGGCTTGTTTGTTAGGGTTGTCTTTGTCATACTTTGGTTGATGTGGATTTGTAGACCCGAAATCCCGTTTGTTATGGTACCTAAATTTCAGCTCGATTTTGACAACATATCGATAAGCATCTCCTACCAATGAGATGTCCATAAAATCCATTTCAGTTTGTATGTACCTATGTAGAGCCCCACGGTATTTCAGAACCAAATGTTGCTCAAAATATTTGATACCCATATTGGTGCACAATGTATTAATGGTGTTGGTGAACTCTAGAACTTCTTTACCCCTCTCTTGACACGGCGTGGTCCACCTCATGTACTGGTCATCATAGTTACTGTTAGCACAGGGGCATACCCAAGGTTCAGCTCTAACAACACACCAACAAGCCCTAACTACTGGCCCTTTTGGAAACACCTATGAAGCAGATGCAGTCTCATCCGAAGTAGCAATAGGGGGTTGCAGGAAACAGGTGTCTACAACTAGAGGAAATACAAAGTGGATCCAAGGAAACAACACCCATAAACCTAGTTATCCTTTATCTCATTTAAGCCTACTCCGCGATCTATATCTCAGATCTAACACAACGATGCAATAACAGAATAAAAGAAGGAAAAAGAACACAACATCAATCACACAGAACAAAATGATATATGTGGTTCACCCTCTCCCTAGAGCTACATCCACATAACTGCATTTCTTGATATTATATGAAAACATATAGTTCTATTTGCACACTTAGCTTGCAAATCTCTCTCTCTTTATCTTCTTTTCTCCCCTCCCTGTGCACCCAGCTGTAGGGTTGATCTTTGCACCCAGCTAAAGATATTACAATACCAAAGTTCTCTCACACACAACATTTCTCTCTCACATAACAATAATCACTTGATATCAAAAAAACTCTAGCCAATTATAAACAATGATCCACCTCGAATGAACCTTTCCTCACTCCTCTCAATCTTCATTTATACATTACAATGACTCTCAGACAACCTTAGGTTGAAACCTAGGTTTCAAAACCCTAAATACCAAAACCCTAGGTGTCTAAAACCCTAGGTCCACTTTGACCCACGTTTTCTGGGCTTCGCCAACCTGTCTTTCCATCTTTCCCACAAGGTGCTCCAAAGCATCCATTGGTGGCTTTTTTTTCTTGCTGAGTTGTCCATGATCCATCCTCCTTGCTGATCTATTCTCCTTGATCTTATCATCTAATGGCTTGTTTTCCCTTACTTTGTTCCTTCTCTTCTGCTTCTTTGACCACTTCGACCCAATCTCAGTTAATGTTCCTTCCACACAGTCCGCACTTCATCTTTTCTTTTCCTTTTTTTTTTCTTTGTTTCTTAACACATACCCAAGGGCCAACATGCCCCCAACATTCACTTGTGACTCGTCCTGAGGCACTGTAGGTCTGAACCTTCCTTTTTACTTCAACTTCAAACTCCGTGCAGCAGCCTGTACTTTATGCTCTATCCTTCCCCACTGTGTGCATACTATCTTTTTTGTGTCTGGTACCCATTTTCAACTGCACCTGGTACCTAGACCCTTCTCCTTCTGCTTTTACTAAGAGTTGGGAGGCACTGGTTTGTCATAGTACAATTTCAACCCGCTCCCATTCACTAAACCTTCCTTCCATTCTCCATTCAAGTTCTTCAACTGTGAAACTCCTCCATCTGTAATAGAGGCCAACTCATATGGCCCCATCCAATGTGTCCTGAACTTCCCTGGATACTTCATGAACTTGTTGTCATATACCAATACCATATCTCCTTGCTTAAAGGTTTTTTTCTTGATGTGTCTCTCATGGTAAGCCTTCTCTCGTTCCTTATGTACTTGCTGATGGAATTCTACAATAAATCTGTCTTCCTCTAGTTCTACCAACTACACAAGCCTGTTTTGAATAGCACCAGTGTCATCCATATCTGCAAATGATGCAATTATTAAGCTAGGAACTAACTATTCCATAGGTACTACTGCTTCTATACCATAAACCAACTTAAAGGGAGTTTGCATTGTTAGCTTCTTGCAAGTGGTTCTATAGGCCCATAACATTGTTGGTACTCTCAAATCCCAATCATCTCTATTCACACTGCAAATCTTCGTCAGTGTTGTCTCCAAGATCTTGTTGAAAGCTTCAACTGTACCATTCGCTTGAGGATGTCATGGAGTGCTCTTTTGGTGGTGAACCTCAAATTCCTAAGTTAAGGCTTCAATAGTATTATTAATAAAATGTGTACCTTGATCACTCATAAGGATCTTCGAGCATCCAAGCCTGGTTATGATATCATCAAATATGAGTCGTGCAACTGTAGTTGCACTACAATCCTTATCTTCTCTTGCTTCTTCCCATCTGGTCAAATATTTTGTAGCAGTGATTATGTGTTGAGCTCCTGTGTGCTTTCCTGGTGGGCTGATAGGTCACACGAAATCAATGGCCCATTTCTCAAATGGCTATAAGGTTAGCTAGGGTGATAAAGGCATCTCATCCCTTTTGGAATTTTTCCAAACTCTTTGGCATACATCGTAGGCTCTGTAGTATTCCTTAGCGTCTTTGTGTAAAGTGGGCCACCAGAGGCCAACTCTAAGAACCTTTTGCACTGTTACTTTTCCTGCATAGTGTCCTCCTGCGATGCCTTCATATGATTCTGCCAGAATCAGTGGTATTTCTACCTCTATAACACATCTCCTCAGGATCTCATTAGGTCCCATCTTATATAGTTGTCCAGCTATAAGTGAAAAATCCACATCATGAACTACCAATTGTTTCTTCTGAATAATTGTATATTTGTGAGGTGCCATTCCTGTAGATAGGAACTGAACTATCTCGGTGAAGTGATCATCAACCTTTCTAATGGCCAGCAACTATGCGTCTAGTAGTGTATCCTCCAAACTAGTAGGTTCCTCTCCATGTTCTAACCTAGACAATCAGGTGGTTAGGTCCCTTGTTCATTCTCCCTGGCTTGACCACAATCTCGAAATCATATTCCTAAAATAATAGAATCCATCTGCATATCCTTCCCCCCAACACTATCTTGTTGATTAGGTACTTCAACGCAAAGTGATCAATGAACATCTTAAAGTGTCCTCCCAACAAGTAGTGATGAAATTTCTGTAGTGCATACACCATGGCTAAACCTTCTCTCTCAGTGGTAGTGTAATTTATCTCAATTGTTGAGATCTTCCTACTAGCAAAGGCTAACGGATGGTCAATATCTCCTACTCCTTGTTGTGCTAACATTGATCCTAAAGAAATAGATGACGTATCGACGTGCACATGGAATTCCTTACTCCAATCTAGGAAAACCAGAATAGGCACAGTAACCATTTTTTGTTTCAGTATGTCAAAGCTTCATTGAGATTCCTCTGACCATTGAATGTGACAATCTTTCTTTAAAAGATTCTCCATGGGTGTTTTTATCTATGCATAGACCTTTATGAAGTTTATGTAGTATCCAGTATGTCCCAGTGTAGTGCGCAACTATCTTACTGAAGTAGGAGGGGGTAGATCAACAATGATGGAAATCTTTGAGGGATCTACCAACAACCCCTGCTTACACACAATATGGCCTAGAAACACTTCAAAGGGTGAAAAGAAGATGCACTTCTTCAGGTTCAGGGAAATCTAACATTGCCTACACTTATCCAACATTAGTCTTAAACATTCAATATGATTTTGCAATAAGCTAAAAACAATCCAATCATCAAAACATGCTTCCAAAAATTTATGTAGAAATTCCTTGAATGCTTCGACCACCACCCTAGAAAACATGGTTGGTGCATTCTTCAATCCAAAAGGCATCACTATGTACTGGTAGTAACCCCATTCTATTGCAAATGTGGTCTTATGGTGATCTTCCTTGGCAATCCTGATCTCGTGATAACCTGAAAATCCATTTGTGAAGGAGTAAACTTCATGTCCTCCCACATTATCTAACAGTTCCTCAGTAAACGGTGTAGGGAATGGGTCATGTAAACATGCATCATTCAGTTTCCTCAATTCTACACAGATTTTGATCTCTCCTGTGTTGTTATCTTGAACCACCATAGGGCTAATCCATTCTCACTCTTTAACAAGTTCTATGATTCCTACTTCCAACATTCTATATAATTCAATATTGACTTTCTTCTTATACTTGGGATTCAGTCTGTAGGGTCTCTTCTTGACTAGACTTACATCTAGTTTCAAGGGGATCTTCATTTCTCCCATGGGCCCTTTAATGCCCTTCATGTCATTCAACCTAGTTGGAAACAAGTCCTGATATTCATGCAGTAGTTCTGTGATCTTATCAATAGTGGCATCATCCCAATGATCTTCAATGTTTGTGAGCTTAGGTGCTTGCTCTGTTCCAATATTAACTTTCTTGATTTTAATTGGTTGTCCAATAAACAATGGTTTGACTCTCTGTCCTTCTACGTCTCTCTGTCCTTCTATTTCTGCGATGTTCACATTCCTAAGATCATCATTTTCATCAACATTAATATTGTAAAAACCATACAATTTCTGAAGAGGTGTAGTCCATTCATCCTCTTCTTGCTCAACGGGGAGGTTAGGTGCCTCCTCAAAGACTTTCTGTCTTACAACTTGTAAAGCTTGATCTATTGTAGGGTATTGACTTTCAAATAAAAATGTAGCTACAAAGTTCTGAATCATACCGTACCAATTTGCAGTGGTGAGGCGTAGTTTTGCTTGAAGATACCAATTGATAAGGGTTGTGTCCAAAGTGTTAATGAATTTATGCATCCAATAATCTTGAGGAATGTTTCTCCAAGCCTCCTCACAACTTCGCACATGGTCCTTCAGACAACTTTGACCTGTGTATCTAACCTCGCACCCTTCTACTTGGTCTAAAAAGTGCATTGTTATCAAAGTGCGACATTGCACCTAGTTTGCGATGTTCTTCTTGTGCATCCCCCACCATATTGTTGGTGTTGCTTTCAAGTCCTCATACAATGCCAATAATCTATGTTGTACTAGTACAATTTCTTCAAATTCCAATAAAAAAGTTTCTAAATGATTTAAACCATCAAAGGTGGGCAGATTACTAACTTCTGTGCCAATCCAACAAACTTCCCTAGTCAATCTAGCACATCTCCGCGTAGAAACTTCATACAATTTTTTATGTCAGTTCTCTAGTGCTTCTTTTGAATTTGATGAGCATACTTTGTCACTTCGCCAGCTTAAATTCCCATCTATTGTATGATTAATGTAATCCTATTGTCTTGTTGTCAATTTATATATATTCTCTAGCTCATATGCGCGATCTTTGTCTCTGATGAGTTTTGTGTATCTGTGACCTTCATCAGGATCCAAAGGTGCAATGATCCTAAGACCATCACCGTTAAATGTCATTCTTCTTTTATTTAAGTCAACAATAGTAGAATTATTGAAAGCCCAATAAACTCCTAACAGTGCAAGATAAGGACAGCTATCTTCAACTATCTCAATCACCTCGAAGTCTGCAAACTTCCTTACCCTGTCGATGTACACAGGACATGATCCAGTCTCCCAAAGGGGCTTAATGCCTGCTGATTATACATCCTGAGCTTGGTAGGGGAATAAATCAACTTAGGTTTTCCCATCAGTGCCCAGGTCTTCTTCGTCATAACATTGATTTCTGACCCTAAGTCGAGGACCACATAATCTATGTCATAATCTTCAATCTGAGCATTAAGGTGTAGTTCCTTATTTGTTCTTCTCTTTCTAGATACTTGATGTACTGCTTTATTTAGCAAAGGATCTATCCTGCCTATCTCATACTGTCTAATCAAATTTTGTATCTCTTGTACAGATCTTTCATCCTTAATCAAACTAATGCAAGTAAATAAGAATTCCATAAGCTTTCTTACCTCTTTTCCTTCTCTGGGTGAAGTAGACTGATTGAATTCTAGAGGAATTCCACATTCTCTCACTTTTGGTTGTGTCTTTGATGAAGAAGCATGATCTCTTCCAAATTATTTTCTTGCCTCTTCAAATGTCTACTTTTATTTCCTTGGATCAAACACTTGTGTCTTCTCTGCGGCTCTTCTGACCCTCGATTCTTTTGTAGTCTTTCCTAGGGTCACTATGTCTTCTCATGTAACAGTGCCTCCTCTAGTGATAGCAACGACTATGGGATCCTCTCATTGAGGTTTTTCTCATATTAGTTGTACTTGTTGGTTTCCTCCTCGTCTCTCTTGAAATTTGGCTAACAGCACGGGACAATCTTTAATGACATGTTCAAATGAGTTGCAGTAGATGCAAGTGGTACAAGGGTTCTGGTAGTCCCTTTCCAAGTAACCTGGTTGTGCATAGTTATAACAAATGATCTGACCTCGACCTCGACCCATGCCTCCTCCTCGTCCTCTTTCTATGAATCCACCACGAGGGTTGAAGTTTCATCTTCCTAGGGAATTAAACTGCATAGTATTTCCCTCTTGTTGTATCTCTCCTTGAATCCTATATGTATCCCTTGACCTTTCATGCAAGAGTTCATAAGACCTACAGTCCTTCTCATCATGACCCACATATTTACAGAATGTGCAGTAGAGATTTGTAGGTGTCTGAACATATTTTTGCATGTAATAGAATTCACCAGGGTGATGTCTATTTCTACATACCTCCCACCAAGGTAGAGTAACCTGCTTCAAAGGGCTTAGAGCTCCAGAGTCCAAGTATTCATGAAATAGGAGACAATTCTCCTTATCATGGCCTTCTGACTTGCATCCAATACACCATATGTCTTCTCTTTTATCTTTTCCCTTGTCTTTCTTCATATCTTAGACCTATAGAGATAAGCTAGTTAGCTGACTCAAAATTTGACTCATACCTGAGTTGGATTCTCCCATAGGGGCTGACTCTAGTTTCATGGCGATTTCCAATGACTTAACCTATGAAGAAACATTATGTTGCATCAGAGGGACTCTGATGTGTGGTAGGAGGGCAGCAATGAACCATTCCTTTTTCTGCTCATCTGGGATCTGAAAAATCAACCGACCTGTTAAGGTCTTAAACCTCTGATGAAACTCCCAAATAGGTTCAACTACTTTCTTGTTGATTTCTTTCAGTTCTATAATGCATTGTGACTTCGACTTGGGTTTCTTGAATTATCCACTCAATGCAGTGTTGATATCATTCAGCGGTTTAGGTTGTGCAACTCCATTAACAAACTTCGTGTACCATCTCAGTGCGCGGTCTCTTAAGGTAGTACTAAATTGAGCCCTCTTAGCTGCTTCATCATTGACTTCCTTAATACTCCATACAACCTTGCATAAAAACCAGTGTTGATCAGGATCTTCAGAACCATCTCCCCTAAAGATAGGTAGCCTCATTTCATCCTCCATATATCTTCCTAGGTTTCCTGATCGAGTATGTGTTGAACTGCTGGTAACAGTGCTCTGAGTGCTCTGGTAACTCTAGCTACTCTGGTTACTTAATGTTGCTAAAACAACAGGAGGAGTAATAGTACTTACTTTGATAGTCAGTGCAGTTCCTGAAGTTTTTGATTCTTCCCGACGAGGTTCTGCATTCTTCTCTTCCTCTGGCCCAATGGACCCTAAATGTTCCTCGGTCAATAACTCTTCTTATTATCCACTGTAGAACCCTTCATTATGTGCTAGTGGTTTGTGGCTCTGCTCAAACATGTTTACTAGAGGAACCTCTCTGAAGGTTCTCCCACTACGCATATGTCCAACCTCTATGTCATTGTCACTGTCTGAGTTCTTGAACATTATCTTTTCAATCTAACCAACTACTGTATCTTCAAGATGTTCTTCTCATGCAATAGCATCTTGATATTCAACTTCAAAAAGTGTAAAAATTTTCTTCTAGGTCCTTTAAAGAAATATCTCTCTTCTTGGTTATATGACTCTACTCTGTCAATAGCAAACTCGGTAATGTACCCTCCAATGGTGCTATCAAACCAGTGATCTACTACTCTTGACATGACGTTATCAACTCTCTTGACCTTCTTGATCAGTGTCGATGTCCAAACCATAGATGGTCTAGATTTGATCTCAAAATGGGTATCTGCTAATCTGGCTAACCACTCGTATAGCTCCTTATGAGTTCCTCCAAAGAAAATCTCGTGTATATCAGTAAATATATACTTTCCCAACTAGTCCTATGTACTAAGATTAGGGTTCTTGTTCTGAGCTTCAACTAAGTCCTTTCCTTGTTCTTCTATCCACTTCTAAATCTATGTCTTCGATGGAAACCACCTTGACATTCCCTCTAGAAGATCCCGGTCCTGACAATGGAACCATTTGTTGGCATAGGGGAAGACCCAGGGTTCATCTCTAATAGTGAACCAACAAGCCCTAACTACTGTCCCTTTCAAAAACACCTTTGAAGTAGACACACTCTCACCCGAAGTAGAAATAGGGGCTTGCAGGACACAATTGTCTACAACCAAAGGAAATACAAAGTGGATCTAAGGCAACAACACACAACAACCTAGTTATTATTTATCTCCTTTAATACTACTGCACGAGATATATCTCTGATCTAACGCAATGATGCAATAACAAAATAATAGAAGAAAAAATAACAGAACATCAATCACACAGAAAAACAAGATATACATGGTTCACCCTCTCCCTACGGCTACATCCAAAGAACTGTGTTTCTTGACATTATATGAAAACATACAGTTCTATTTGTGCACTTAGCTTGCAGATCTCTCTCTCTTTATCTTCTTCTCTCCCCTCCCTGCACACCCAGCTACAAGGTTGATCTTCACACCCAGTGTTGGCCCTTGGTTATGGATTAATAAATAAAGAGAAGAAAAAGGAAAAGGAAATACAAAGTGCAAACTACACGGAAGACACATTGACTGAGATTGGGTCGAAGTGGCCAAAGGAGAAGAAAAGGAGGAGGGAAGTATGGGAAAACAAGTCGTTGGAAGAGAATATCGAGGAGAACGGATCAGCAAAGAAGATGGATCATGGACAACTCAGAAAGCAGAAAAAGCCACCAATGGATTCTTTGGAGTACCTCATGGGAAAAAAGGAAAGACAGGCTGGTGAAGCCTGGAAAATGTGGGTCAAGTTGACCTAGGGTTTTAGACACCTAGGGTTTTGGTCATTTAGGGTGGAACACCTAGTTTTCGGACTAAGGTTGTCGGAGAGTTATTGTAATGTATAAATAAAGGTCTAGAGGACCTAGGATGGGTTAGTGCTAAGTTGGTTGAGAGTTCATTGCTATTGTGTGATTGAGTGATTATTGCTATGTGAGAGAGAAGTGTTGAGTGTGAGATCCTTCTAGTATTGTAAGATCTTTAACTAGGTGCGAAGATCAACCCTGCCGCTGGGTGTGCATGGAGGGGAGAGAAGAAGAGAAGGAGAGAGATTTTTGTGGACGTAGCCCTAGGGAGAGGGTGAACCACGTATATCTTGTTGTTCTTTGTGGTTGATGTTGTGTTCTTTTGTCTTCGGTTATTCGGTTATTGTATTATTATGTTAGATCTGGAATATAATTGTACGAAGTAGGTTTATGATTGGTAAGAATAACTAGGTTGCTGTGTGTTGTGCCTTAGATCCACTTCAATTTCCTCTGGCTGTAGACACTTTTGTCCTGCAACCCCCTATTACTACTTCGAGTGAGACTGCATCTGCTTCACAGGTGTTGCTGAAAGGGCTAGTAGTTAGGGCTTGTTGGTGCATTGTTAGACATGAACCCTGGGTCTTCCCCTGTGCCAACAAATGGTTCTATTGCCGGGACCAGGATCTTCTTGAGGGAATGTCAAGGTGGTTTTCATCAAAGAAATATATTCAGAAGTGGATAGAAGAACAAGAAAATGAATTTGCAGAAGATCAGAATAAGAACCCTAATCTTAGTATAGAGGATTGGTTGGGAAGGTATATCTTTACTGATATACACGAGATTTTATTTGGAGGAATTCATAGGGAGCTATATGAGTGGTTAGCCAGATTAGTAGATACCCAGTTTGAGTTCAGATCTAGACCACCTATGGTTTGGATGTCGATGTTGATCAAGAAGGTCAAGAGAGTTGATAAAATCATGTCAAGAGTAGTAGATCGCTGGTTTGACAGTACCATTGGAGGGTACATCACCAAGTTTTCCATTGATAGAGTTGAGTCATATACCCAAGAAGAGAGATATTTATTTAAGGGACCTAGAGGAAACATTTTACACTTCTTAGAGTTGAGATCAAGATGATATTGCGTGAGAAGAACATCTTGAAGATAAAGTAAGTGGGCCGATTGAAAATCTAATGTTCAAGAATTCAGACAGTGACAACGACGTAGAGGTTGGACATACGCGCAGTGGGAGGACCTTCAAAGAGGTTCCTCTGGTGAACTTGTTTGAGAAGAACCACGAACTACTAGCACAAGACAAAGGGTTCTATAGTGGAGAAGAAGAAGAGTTATTGATCGAGGAACATTCGGGGTTCGTTGGGCCAGAGGAAGAGAAGACTGCAGAACCTCACCAGGAAGAATCAGAAACTTCAAGAACTATGCAGACTATTGAAGTAAGTACTATTACTCCTCCTATTGTTTTAGCAACATTAAGTAACTAGAGTAGTCAAAGTTATCAAAGAAATCAGAGCACTTTTACCAGTAGTTTAGCACATACTCAGTCAGGAAGCCTAGGAAGATCTATGGCAGATGAGATGAGGTTACCCACCTTTATCAAAGATGGGTCTGAAGATCCTGATCAACATTGGTTCTTATGCGAAGTTGTATGGAGTATTAAGAATGTCACTGATGAAACTGTTAAGAGAGCTCAGTTTAGAACTACCCTACAAGACCGTGCACTGAGCTAGTACATGAAATTTTTCCAAGGAGTTGCACAACCGAAACCACTGAATGTCATTAAGACTGCGTTGATTTATGAATTCAATAAACCCAAGTCGGAGTCGCAGGGAATTACAGAGATGGAAGAAATCAAGAAGAAAGTAGCTGAACCTGTTTGGGAGTTTGATCAGAGGTTTAAGACCTTAACAAGTCATTTGCGTTTTTAGAACCCAGACAAGCAGAATAATGAATGGTTCATTGCTGCCCTCTTACCACACATCAAAGTCCCTATGATGCAACAAAATATCTCTTTGCAGGCTGAGGCATTGGAGATCACCATGAAACTCGAATCAACCCCTATGGGAGAATCCAGCTCAGGTATGAGTCAAATTTTGAGTCGGCTAACTAGCTTATCTCTGCAGGTAGAAGATATGAAGAAAGACAAGGGAAAAGATAAAAGAGAAGACATCTAGTGTATCATATGCAAATAAGAAGGTCATGATAAGGAGAAATGCCCCCTATTTCATGAATATTTGTCCTTTGGAGCTTCGAGCCCTTTGAAGCAGGTTACTCTACCTTGGTGTGAGGTATGTAGAAATAGACATTGCCCCGGTGAATGCTATTACATGCAAAAATATTTTCAGAAACATAAAAATCTTTACTGCACATTATATAAATCTGTGGGGCATGATGAGAAGGACTGTAGGGCTTATGACCTCTTGTATGAAAGATCAAGAGACACATATAGGATTTAAGGTGAAGTACAGCAGGAAGAAAATACTATGCAGTTTAACTCTCCAGGAAGAGGAAACTTCAACCCTCGTTGTGGATTCAGAGGAAGAGGATGAGCAGGAGGCATGGGTCGAGGTCGAGGTCAATTCATTTGTTATAACTAAGCATAGCCAAGACACTTATAAAGAGACTGCCAGAACCCTTGTACCACTTGCAACTACTACAACTCATTCGAACATGTCATTGAAGATTGTCCTGTGCTATTAACAAGTGCAACTAATCTCAGCAGAACCTCGCGAAGAGGATCCTAGAGTTGTTGTTATCACTAGAGGAGGCACCATTACAGCGGTAGGCAGAGTGACCCCAGGAAAGACTACATAAGAATCAAGGGTTAGAAGAGTTGTAGAGAAGACACAAGTGTTTGATCCAAAGAAAGAATAACAAACATTTGAAGAGGCCAGGAAAAAATATGGAAGAGATTAGGCCCCTTCATCAAAGACACAACCAGAAGTGAGAGAATGTGGAATGCCTCTGGCATTTGATCAGTCTTCTTTGCCCAGAGAAAGAAAAGAGGTAAGCAATCTCATGGAATTCTTATGTACTTGCATTAATTTGATAAAGGATGAGAGAGTTGTACAAGAACTACAAAATTTGATAAGACAGTATGAGATAGGTAGGATAGATCCCCTGCTAAACAGAGAAGTACATCAAGCATCTAGAAAGAGAAGGACAAATAAGGAACTAAACCTTAATACTCATATTGGAGATTATGATATAGACTATGTGGTCCTCGACTTAGGGTCAGAAGTCAATGTTATGACAAAGCAGACCTAGGCCCTGATGGGAAAACCTAAGTTGATTTACTCCCCTATCAGGCTTAGGATGTCTAATCAGCAGGCAGAAAGCCCCTTTGGGAGGCTGGAGCATGTCCCTATGGACATCAAAGGGGTAAGGATGTTTGTGGACTTCAAGATGATTGAGATAGTTGACGATAGCTATCCTTATCCTGCACTGTTAGGAATTGCTTGGGATTTCAATAATTCTACTATGGTTTCTTAAAGAAAAGAAGAATGACATTTGAAGGTGGTGGCCTTAGGCTCATTTCACCTCTTTAGCCTGATGAAGGTCACAGATATACTGAACCCATTAGAGAATAAGATCATGCTTATGAACTAGAGAATATATATAAATTGATAGCAAGACAACATGATTACATTAATCCTACAGGAGATGGGAATTTAAGATGGCGAAGTGACAGTGCATGCTCGTCAGATTCGGAAGAAGCACTAGAGAACTGGAAGAACAAAATGTATGAAGTATCTATGCGGAGATGTGCTAGAATGATCAAGGAAGTTCGCTAGATTAGAACAAAAGTAAGTAATTTTCCCACATTTGATGGTTTAAATCATTTAGAATCTTTCTTATTGGAATTTGAAGAAATTGTACCAGTACAAAAAAGATTGTTGGCATTGGATGAGGCCTTGAAATCAATGCCAGCGAGATGGTGGGGAAAACACAAGAATAACATTGCAGACTGGGTGCAATGTCTCACTTTGATGAAAGTGTGCTTTTAAGACCAAATAGAAGGGTGTGAGGTTAGATACACAGGTCAAAGTTTTCTGAAGGACCATGTGTGAAGTTGTGAGGAGGCTTGGAAAAACATTCCTCAAGAGCAGTGGGTGCATAAATTTATTCACACTTTGAACACAACCCCTATCAATTGGTATCTTCAAGATGAATTGCGCCTCACCACTGCAGACTGGTATGGTATGACTCAAAACTGTGTAGCTACATTTTTATTTGAAAGTTAGTACCCCACAGTGGATCAAGATTTACATATTGTAAGACAGAGAGTCTTTGAGGAGGCACCCACCCATCCTATTGAGCAAGAAAAGGACGAATGGACTGCACCCCTTCAGAAATTGCAAGGTTGTTACAATATCAATGATGATGAAGACAATGATCCTAGGAATGTGAACATCGCAGAAATAGAAGGACAACGGGACATAGAAGGACTAGGAGTTGAACTACCTTTTATTGGACAACCAGTTAAAATCAAGAAAGTTAACATTGGAACAGAGAAAGCACCTAAGCTCGCAAATGTTGGAGATTAATGGGATGCTGCCACTATTGACAAGATCATCGAATTACTGTGTGAATACTAGGACTTGTTTCCAACCAAGTTCACTGATATGAAGGGAATTAAAGGGACCATGGGAGAAATGAGGATCCCCTTGAAACCATATGCAAGGCCAATCAAGTAGAGACCCTATAGATTGAATCCCAAATATAAGTAGAAAGTCAAGATTGAATTAGCCAGAATGTTGGAAGTAGGAATCATAGAACTTGTTGAAGAGTCAGAATGGATTAGCCCTATGGTGGTGCAGGATAAGAAGATAGGAGAGATCAAAATTTGTGTAGACTTGAGGAAACTAAACGATGTGTGTTTACATGATCCATTCCCTACACTGTTTACCAATGAAGTGTTAGATAATGTGGGAGGACAGGAGGTCTACTCCTTCACGGATGGATTTTCAAGTTATTACCAGATCAGGATTGCCAAGGAAGATCGCCATAAGACCACATTTGCAAAAAAATGGGGTTCCTACCAATACACAGTGATTCCTTTTGGATTGAAGAATGCACCAACCATATTTTCTAGGGTGGTGGTTGAAGCATTCAAGGAATTTTCACATAAATTTCTGGAATCATATTTTGATGATTGGACTTTTTTTAGCTTACTGCAAAATCATATTGAATGTTTAAGACTAATGTTGGATAAGTGAAGGCAATGTCAAATTGCCCTGAAACTGAAGAAGTGCATCTTCTTTTCACCCTTTGGAGTGTTTCTAGGCCATATTTTGTGTAACTAGGGGTTGTTGGTAAATCCATCCAATATTTCCATTATTCTTGATCTACCCCCTCCTACTTTAGTTAGACAGTTGTGCACTGCGCTGATACATACTGGATTATACAAAAAAATCATTAAGGGCTATGCACAGATTACAACACCTATGGAGAATATTTTACAGAAATATTGTCAGTTTCAATGGACATAATAATTCCTGCAGAGCTTCGACACACTGAAATAGAAAATGGTCACTGTGCTTATTCTAGTTTTCCCAGATTGGAGTAAGGAATTTCATGTTCATGCCAATGCATCCTCTATTGAATTAGGAGAAGTGGTAGCACAACTAGGAGCAAGAGATATTGACCATCCATTAGCCTTTTCTAGAAGGAAGCTCTCAACAGTTGAGATAACTTACACTACCACTGACAGAGAAGGTTTAGCCATGGTGTATGCACTGCAAAAATTTTGTCACTACTTGTTGGGAGGAAACTTTAAGATGTTCACTGATCACTCTACATTGAAGTACCTAGTCAACAAGCTAGTGTTGGGGGGAAGAATATGCAGATGGATTCTGTTATTTCAGGAATATGATTTTGAGATAGTGGTCAAGCAAGAAGAATCAACAAGGGACCTGACCACTTGTCTAGGTTGGAACATGGAGAGGAACCTACTAGCTTGGAGGGTACACTACCAGATGCATAGTTGTTGGCCATCAGGAAGGTTGATGACCACTTTACCGAGATAGTCCAGTTCCTATCAACAGGAATGGCGCCTCACGAATATACAGTAATTCAGAAGAAACGATTGATAGTTTGTGCTGCGGATTTTTCGCTTATAGATGCACAACTATATAAGATGGGACCTGATGAGATCCTAAGGAGATGTGTTATGGAGGTAGAGAGACCACTGGTTCTGGAAGAAGCACATGAAGGCATCGCAGAAGGACACTATGCAGGAAAAGCAACAGCGTAGAAGGTTCTTAGAGTTGGCCTCTGGTGGCCCACTTTACACAGAAATGCTAAGGAATACTATAGAGCTTGCGATGTATGCCAAAGAAATGGGAAACCTTCCAGAAGGGATGAGATACCTTTAGAACCCCCGCTAACTTTACAATAATTTGAGAAATGGGCCATTGATTTCGTGGGACCTATAAACCCACCAGGAAAGCACACAGGAGAAAGATACATAATCACTGCGATAAAATATTTGACCAGATGGGAAGAAGAAAGAGCATTCAAGGACTGTAGTGCAACTACAATCGCGCGGTTCATATTTGATGATATCATAACCAGGTTTGGATGCCCTAAGATCCTCATGAGTGATCAAGGCACACATTTTATTAATAATACCATTGAATCCTTGACTCGGGAATTTGTAGTTCATCATCATAAGAGAACTCCATACCATCCACAAGCGAACGGTACAGTCAAAGCCTTCAATAAGATCTTGGGGTACAGTGTGAAAAAAGATGATTGGGATTTGAGAGTACCAGTAGTGTTATGGGCCTATAGAACTACTTGCAAGAAGTTGACAATGTAGACTCCCTTTAAGTTGGTCCATGGAATATGTGGTTCCTAGTCTAAGAATTGCAGCCTTTATAGATATGGATGACACTGACATTGTTCAAGAGAGGATTGCATAGCTAGTCGAATTGGAGGAAGATAGGTTTATTATAGGATTTCATCAGTAGGTATAGAAGGAAAGAGAAAAGGATTATCACGAAAGACACATCAAGAAAAAAGTCTTTAAAGAAGGAGATTTGGTATTGGTGTATGACAACAAATTCATGAAGAATCTAGGGAAGTTCAAGACACATTGGCTAGGGACATATGAGGTGGCCCATGTTACAGAAGGAGGAGCTACATAGTTGAATACTTTTAATGGAGAATGGAAGGAAGGTTTGGTGAATAGGAGCCAATTGAAATTATACTACGACAGCCAGCTACCTCGCAGCTCTCAGTAAAAGAAAAAGGAGAAGAGTATAGGTACCAGATGCAGTTGAAACTGGGTACTAGACACAGAAAAGACAGTCTACACACAGTGGGGAAGGATAGAGCAGAAAGCACAGGTTGCTTCATCCAGTCTGAAGTCGGAGAAAAATAGAAAGTTTAGATCTACACTAGTGCCTCAGGACGAGTCACAGGTGCGTGTTGGGGGCCTATTGGCCCTTGGTTATGGATTAAGAAAGAGAGAGAAGAAAAATGAAAAGGAAATATGAAGTGTGAACTACGTGGAAGACACATTGACTGATATTGGGTCGAAGTGGCCAAAGGATCAAAAAATAAGGAGTGAAGTACGGGAAAACGAGTTGTTGGATGAGAATATCGAGGAGAACATATCAACAAGGAAGATGGATCATGAACAACTCAATAAGAGGAAAAAGCCACCAATGGATGATTTGGAGCACCTCCTGGGAAAGAAGGAAAGACAGACTGGATGATTTGTTCTCCTCGATCTTCTCATCCAACGACTTGTTTTCCCTTACTTCACTCATTTTCTTCTTATTTGACCACTTCAACCCATTCTCATTCAACGTGCCTTCCGCGCAGTTCACACTTTGTCTTTTCTTTTCCTTTTTCTTCGCTTTCTTTCTTAATCCATACCCAAGGTCTAACAGTTACCAACAAGGTAATATTGTTCCTTAACAGAATCCTCTGTGGAAATTTTCTCCTAGTAAGTTTCCCACCAATGTTTGACATGGGGGAGATATTTAAAGAGTGCGAAGGTGATCTTTTATTTGTCGGAAAAATTGTGAACAGAGAAATAACCTTCTAGCAATGTTCTCCATTTCGTTGAGTTCTTGGGGGAGAGGGAAAAATGTTTGTTGAATCTGCATCTTGATGAGATGCCTACCTTGCTGGAGAAGTTGCACTTCTTATATTGTTGAAGGATGTCACGAACCTATGGTTGGAAGGGTTGGACCTTTTTAACTAGTCTAGCTACATGAGATGATTGTGTGTAGAAGGAATCCTTGCGCTTTTCTTCAATCTTGTCGACCTGCTTTTGCTAGCAAAAGGTGCTTGGATTGAGGCTACAGTGGTTGTGATGTTCTTCTATTCACCCTTTGAATAGACTCTAAAGAAGCTGAATTTTGTAATATGGGATACTACCTTATGGCACTTTTAGGTGGGACAATAGTTCAAACTACCTCTGGTATCCTGTAGAGATGACGCCCCAGAGTAACAATGACACTATGGGATCAAGACTCATAAATAGAATGGCACTTCCACATATATGGTTGGCCCAAAATAACATCACATACATCAAATGGGGAAACATCACATAATACCTCATCCTTGAAGGGATGGATATCATATGAAAATCGACATTGTTGGCTAACATAGAGATCTCGTCCCTGATGAATCCACCCAATGTTGTATGGTTGTAGGTGTGGTGTTGTTGACAATCCCAACTATTTGACGGCCTCTGCTGATATGAGGTTCTTCTAGATTTTGATATGAATAATGAAATGAAATAGGGTCCCCTTCACCCACATCTATGAATGGAAGAGGAATTCCCCCTCTTCAGTATCTTTTGGTTCTTTTGGTTGAATTGTTGTGGTTGCAATAGTAGCAATGGGGTGTGCATCGATGATCTGTCTTTTTCCATTATTTTATGAATTAGATTTTGAATCAAGTTTCGGCTCCTTGTATTTGATCTTAGCTACCAATTATTTTTTTGAGTGACATTCATCAGTGTTGTGGCAGGGCCTTTTGTGGAAATCACACCACTTTCCAGTGTCCTTTTTCATCTTCCCGTGACCCTTATTTTCATGTGGCTTGGAATGGTTTTTGGGAGGTTGTTTGTCAGTGCCATATTTATCATACTTTGGTTGTTGTGAATTTGCAGAACCTAACTCTCATTTGTTCTGGTGCCTAAATTTCTGCTCAATTTTGACAACATACGGATAGGCATGTCCAAAAACTCCATTTTAGTTTGGATGTACCTACATAGATCCCCACGGTATTTCATAACCAAATTTCTCATAGAATATTTGATACCCAACTTGGTGTGCAAGGTATAAAAGGTGTTGGTGAGCTCTGGCACTGCTTGGCCCCTTTCTTGACACAGCGTGGTCCATCTCATGTACTAGTCATCATAGTTACCAACAGGGTAATATTGTTCCTTGACCGCATCCAAAAAACAATCCCAAGTGGGCTTGACCCCATATATTCCATACTCCTCTATGGAAATTTTCTCCCAGTAAGTTTCCCACCAATTTTTGACATGTGGGAGAGCTTTAAGGAGTGTGAAGGTGATATTTTCCCTGTCAAAAAAATTGTGAATAGAGAAATAACCTTCTAGTACATTTAACCATTTTTCTAGGGCATCTTCATCTATCTGTCCTTCAAGTACGAGAATATCCAAATTAAATTGTACCTTGAAAGGAGAGGTACCTCCAAAGTGGTAGCTTGATGAAGTCGCACCATTTTTTATCGGAAGGCATTGAAGGATGTGGGAAAACTTCTCCATCATTTTGTCCCTCTGTCACATGAGAACTTTCTCAAGCAACACATTAATAGAATCATATGCTCTACAGTTTTTGTTTTATTCCGACATGGAGGTTTTCTTGGGTGTGTGAGAGAGATATTCCTCAAGAGAGACAAGCTCAAGACCCAAATTTCTATACTCAGACCTCGTCGGGGACATGCATTGAAAAAATGATCAAGAGCAGCCTGCTTTAATACCACTAATAAAGATTATGTTCCACATGAAATGAGAGAGGAGATATAATAAATAAATGTAAAGATATATATCAGATATCCAATAATATAACACATATTTATCAAATATATAACCATAAACGCAAAGATACAATAATACAAAATTTCTATTGATGAGTGAAATCTACAAGACTATAAAAATACAGAGTGAAAGACTCGCTAGAATGGTGGCAGCTTATCTCTGAGAAGAGATGTGACGGCTACTCACATTCACAAGAATATGGATTACAATGAGGCTCTAAATGAATTTTTAACATAAATAAAGTCCAAAACCCTAANAGAGATGTGACGGCTACTCACATTCACAAGAATATGGATTACAATGAAGCTCTAGATGAATTTTTAACATAAATAAATTCCAAAACCCTAACCCCAAAAGATCAAAAGCCAATAGTTTTGTGGACCCCGTTTTGGGTAGTTTGGTGTATCAACTTCTCGGGGGCGTAACTTTGGCATACGATCTCCGTTTGGGGCGCATAATAGCTCGTTGGAAAGGTATCGTCGAGGATATTCATTTTTGGGGCTCAATGAAATCCTATGGAAATGAATGAGTTGATTGATCCTGAAAAAACTTCATTTAGGCCCCCAAAATGGCCCAGAAGTTTAGGAACCGAAAAACTGCTAAAAATAGTAAATTGCTGGAAGATTGTTTTGAGTGAGTTGGAATAGGTAGGTGGACACTGATATAAAATTTTTGTTTTGGGTGGTACTAAGCCAACTAACTCGGGAACTATAATTTTTTACCCTTCTAATCACAAACCTCACTTTCCTTACTAGGTCGACCTCCAGATAGTAGTGGTTTATGCCACGAAATCGTTGACACAGAATATTTTTCGCATGGTGCTAGACAAGGGTGCATTAACTTGTGTTATGTCATTGGCATGTTGGAAGGATATTCGTCATCCTAAGTTTCCTCCATATGCTATGCTATTAAATGCATTCGACAACCATTATTTTCGACTGCATGACATAATCCCCTCCTTCTTTGTGTAGTTAGAGAGAAAAATTGTGTGTGTCAAGGTCGAAGTAGTCGATGCGTATCTCAAATACAACCTTTTGTTGGGATGAATTTGGAATTACCCAATGATAGTGGTTGTATTCTCCATTTTTTGTGTACTATGATTTCCTCATGAACGTAGGATATTAACCGTTGATCAATTTTCCTTCTCTCTTTCTGACCCTTCATCGGGGGAATCCACGGTCCTGATGATTGATAACCTGCAACAAGGTACCGTCAACTTGTTGGATTGTTTCCATATTTGATGGGTACTTTTGGCTTTCCACCATGTCACGTCCCCCAACCACCTTGGTCGGGGACATGCCACTACTTCAAAACCAAACTGCTCTAAAACCAGATTGTAACATACCCAGCCACCTAGGCTGGGTCATGACACTTGAAACTATCATTATTTGATATGCATATACATCTAATGCAAATTTAACATATATAATCATTATTCTCATACACATATTCATACGGAAGTGAAAATAAACACATACATGCAATATATACGACAATTCTGATAACATTATAACAGATATACAAGATACACAACATACAATTAACATAGAATTGGTACTTATCTTTTTTTATGAGAATACAACTGACTGCATGCATACCTTCCATGAACCTCCCATCCTTAGACCACACTGCTCCAAGCTATCAACAGTGGGTCACCCACGAGTTGTGACTAAAATCCACCCAGGACAAGGGAATTCTAGGCTAGGCTGAGGCTACGGGAAGCTGCACAATGCAACATGAAGGATTCCCTCCAAGGAGCCTAGTTACACATGCTTCTCACAGACTCTCATTCCCCACATGCATGTCCCACCCTAGGAATATACACCTTCATTGTTCCACAGTCCATCAACTGCTCCACTTCCCTTCCAGGGCTTTAACAACATGCCATATTAGGAATTCTCAGAGCTCTATATCTACTGCTGGACTCCCTCCAGGAGAAATCACTTCCCCAAAAACCTCTCTCACCTAGAGAGAGTTTCTCACAGGCCTGAAAACCCACTTCTTCAACCCATGGGCCTAACAACCTGCCTCTTCAAACCACAGGCCTGACAACCTGCTTCTTTTGTATAACTCTTAATTCAACCAAGTAATCATAGTAGTAAAATCGGGTAAGGCAAGGGATGAATCAGTAAATTACAAAGGTTCATGATGGCATAGGTTTCAATTATGGCAGAATGATATGACTATGTGCCTGCTCAGTGCATGAGTGAATGGGTATGAAGGATGGCCAACATAGTGAGTGATTCCATGAGTAAAGATGGAAAGAATGGTCAAACCGTGAGAGCGCCCCCACAACAATGGAATTCCCCCACATAAATTTTCATGCATCCTAGATGACACTTGGCTCTCCAAGAGATCATTCCTCTCCACTTGTAGTTTCATTCCTCCCCCCAAAGGAACTTAGGATAACTGGGTTTATTTCCCAAACCTTAATAATTTAGGAAATACATTATAATATTCCCTTGGGTTAAGCCCTCAATCTTAGCCCCTTTTTCCTAGCCTCTCATCCCCCTTTCCTTTCCCTTCATAGTGGGTCTTAGTCCCCCATAACTCTTTCTTCATGGTTGGTCTACACGTAGTGATATATTTTTTCTTATTAATGATCTGCATAATTACATATACAAAAATAGGTTTACTGGACTTAGCATCTAGTCTCTCTAGCCTAATAAACCCATAATCCTTACAACTTATAAATACTTGGCTCACCAACCTATAAAATTCATTAAACACCATCACAATTCATTAAGGGCTCGATCTTGTGATGCAGGAGCATCATAGGCAGCCATCCAAGCAAGATTAAAGGTGGAAGACAGTTGGAAAAGCACCAGTGCACATTTTAAATTTTGAAATCTAGAGCATTAATGTAATAGCTAGGGGAAGCGTACTTCCATTTATGTCTTGGAGATGTAAACAGATCTAGAGCGATTTCTCTCATCTGTCGTATGTAATAGGAATTTATGTTTGTTTAATGCAAGTAGGTAGATATGAATGTTAGATTAGACAGTTTAGAGGTGTAGGAGGGAAAATGGATGATAGATACCCTCACCCTTGTATCATAGGAGGATTATCATTCTTCAGAATTGGTAAGTTGTTGAGCTGTAGCAGAGAGCTGTAGAGAAGAACCCATGTACAGGAACACTTGAGTTAATGAATGAATCTTTGACTCAATTTTCATGGTGTTATGATGCTTACTGTTTACATTAGTTGAATGGTATGTTTACAGTTGTTTTGTTTTTCTGTTATGCATTTATTTCAATGTTGTGTTGTGTGTATGATAAAATGTTGAATGTATGAAGTCTAAGAGAGAAGAAGAATGAGTTTCAATTGTTTCTCTCCTTGAGAATTCCTGCAGGGACTGCAGTGAACGTCCGCAAGGTGTGGGTTGACAAGGGTCTGAGTCTTATCTCAGAAAGCTCAGGAGAGATATCGTTGTTCTCATACCAGCAGAAGTGCAGGTGAAGCACAGAGTCGTGCAAGTTGTGTGTAGGCTGGTTGAAGCCTTAGAACTTATCAACCAAGGGGAAAGTTCAAGGGTTACTATTGCAAAGAGTGCACAAGGTCAAAGACTCAAATAACCAAAGGTTATTTGAAAGTTTACCACAAGGAGTGCGAGCAGGGATCCTTTTGGAGGCTTGTGTTTGCAAGTGATAGCTCAAGAGGGATAGCACCTTTGAAGTGTTCAAATGGAGACAGAGATCAAAATCATCTCGCCAAAGTCAAGTTTAGGAGGAAGGACACCAAGTCATTTTAGCCAAAGGTTCTTGAGAAGAGTGAACGAATGGCGGAATTTCTTCGTGGTGAAGTGCCAAATTTATGTGGATCATTGGATCTCGGAGTTATGTGAGGAGGTTAAGGTTGGGCGTCTTGTAGCGTTTATAAGCTCAGGAGGAGTAGCGGCCGTTGGACTAGAATCAACAGGAGTCATTGATCTCGCATGTGAATTCACACATCGAAATTTGGGGAATGGAGTGAACAATGGTTTGGTTCAAGTGTTGTGGATTCCTGGTTGGTGAAATCTTGATACAATGTGAACCATTAGATCGAGGGAGGATCACAACTGTCGATCTTGTCAAAGGAGAAATTTTGGAGTTCGGGGAATCATACGGGAAGAGGATTGACTGTTGGTTGTTCGCTTGAGTCTTGAAAGTCGGAACTAGTGGGTAATAGGTGGCGTGTGCTCGTCACATTGGAGGAGTCAACCTTTGTTGAAATTACACGGTTCAGCTATTTCTTGAGTTGTGGCATTGCAGCGAGAACCTCCAACTTGCGAAGACCGAAATCTTTCGCGGGCTTAAACAAAGGGTTTAATTAACCTTTGGCGTGGTTTTGGAAAATATCTTGCGTTGATATCGGCCCGAGGGATAGGGGGTCTACGCCAGTTGTGGTATCAGAGCATAGAACAAATTATTTGATTTTTGTAGCAAAGAGAGAAGAAGGGAGAATTTTACAGCCATGCCGTCGAGAAGAAGAGACAGGCAAATACCTGATCCAACAATGGAAAGGGAAATGTGTGAATTACGTGCCAGGCTTGATGCTATGGAGACAGCAAAGAGGTGCACAGTTGACGCTGGGGATATCAGTGAAGATGAAAGTGAAAATGAAGCTGGAAACGAAGGAGAAGAAGTTGCAGTCGAAGATGCTGCAGAAGAACGCCTGTTCAGGGTTGTTTCAAGAATAGGTGCTAGGGAAAAAATGGGCATTCCAGTGTATGAAGGCAACTTGGATGTTGAATAAATTCTAGACTAGATTAGATCCCTAGACAAATACTTCGACTATGAGGATGTCGAGGAAGACAAGAAAGTCAAAAATGTTGTTACTAGGCTTAAAGGGCATGCAACACTGTGGTGGGATGAACTGCAAGCTGACAGACATTGCAAGGGCAAGCAAAAAAATCAAGAGCTGGGATAGAATGGTTGCAAATATGAAAGCCAAGTTTATACCCAGGGATTATCAAATCACTCTGTTTCGGAGGATGCATAATTTGAGACAGAAGCTGATGTCAGTGAAAGAATACACTGAAGAATTCTATAGGATAAACATTAGAGCAGGTCATTGGTAAAGCGATGATGAAACATTTGCTAGGTACATGAATGGTTTGCGATATGACATTCAAGATGAGATGAGCATGATGACCATTTAGAATGTGGAAGATGCTTATCAGATGGCTCTGAAAGATGAAGAGAAGTTGAGCCGAAAGCAAGGTCAAAGAGGCCAAGGTAGAAGTTAAAGAAGAGGCAAGATAATTGCCTAGGACAGAACTCAAAAACCTAAGGAAGAGGAGAAGAAACCTCAAACTCAACCTGAGAGAGGAGAAATCTCACAGGGAAGGCAGTATGTTGATAGAAACACTTTTCCTCGAACCAGAGGAAGAGGAAGAGGCAGAGGAGGTGAAGTGAAATGCTTTGTCTGTGGAAAAATCAAACATAAGTCCTATGAGTGTCCAGATAGGAAGAAAGATGGTGGTGAAACTCACATTGTCAAAGATCAAGGATGGAATGTTGAGTCAGAAGATGTTGAGGGCAGAAGATCTTTGATGATGCAGAAAGTTCTCTTGAAGCCAAAGAAGGAGCCAGAGAACCCAGCCCAAAGAAACAGTCTGTTTAGGACTACCTGCAAAAATAAGGATAGAGTATGCAAGGTCATAGTGGATAGCGGTAGCACAAATAATCTCGTGTCTACAGAGATGGTAGAAAAGCTGGACCTGGAGACTATTGCACATCCAAACCCATACAGAGTTTCATGGCTACAAAAAGGACATCAGGTAAATGTCACTAAACAATGTTTAGTTGAATTTAAAATAGGAGGATATAAAGATGAAATATTATGTGATGTCATTCCCATGGATGTTTGTCATCTATTGTTGGGTAGACCATGGCAATATGACAAAAATGTGGTTCGTGATGGGAGAAAGAACACGTACACCCTGGAGAAAAATGGTAGGACGCACATGTTGCTACCGATTAGGGATAAAGAGGTGAAAACAAAGATGAGCAACACTGTACTTCTCATGAGTGGGAAGGAACTTCTTGATGAGGTTAAGAAGAAGTAAGACACACAATTTATTGTGGTCAAGAAGCCCAAAATTGTTTTGTCCAGTACGAGAATAGATGATTTACCAGAATAAATTCAGGAGTTGTTGGGATAGTTTGCTGATATAGTAGTGGGCGAACTACCTTGTTCGTTGCCACCTATCAGGAGTATAAATCATCATATAGATCTTATACCTGGAGCCAGTTTGCTGAAAAAAGCATCGTATCGGTTGACACCGTAGGAAAATGACGAAGTTAAGAGACAGGTCCAGGACTTAATGGACAAAGGATTGATTCGAGAGAGCATGAGTCCATGCATTGTTCTGATAGTGCTCAGCCCAAAGAAAGACGGTGGCTAGAGAATGGGTATAGACTCAAGGGAAATCAATAAGACTACCATAATATACAGATTTCCATTGCCAAGGATGGACGACTTGATGGATTGCTTGAGTGGAGCAAGGTTTTTTTCAAAGATTGATTTGAAAAGCAGATATCATCAAATTAGAATGAGAGAAGGTGATGAATGGAAGATAGCATTCAAGATGAATGAAGGGCGATATGAATGGCTTGTCATGCCATTTGGATTAACGAATGCGCCTAGTACTTTCATGAGATTGATGAATGAAGTCATGAAGGATTTCATTGGGAACTTTGTCATTACATATCTTGATGATATATTAATTTTCAGAAAAACTGAAGCAGAGCACTTAAAGCATTTAGCTGCAGTAATGAGAAGATTACAGTAGGAGAAATTGCTGATCAATATGAAGAAATCATCATTTATGAGAACATAACTCATTTATTTGGGTTTTGTTATCTCTGAAAATGAACTGAAAATGGATCCAGAAAAGATAAAAGCGATTAAGGATTGGCCATCACCAAAGAGTGTGTTTGAAGTATGAAGCTTCCATGGTTTGGCTAGCTTCTACAAGAAATTCATCCGAAACTTCAGTGGGATTAGCGCACCAATGATGGATACGGTGAAGAAAAGACATAAATCTTTTCACTAGATGGAGGAAGTAGAGAAGAGTTTCACCTGCTGAAGAAGAAGATCATTGAACAACCAATTCTGGTTTTGCTAGATTTTAGCAAGACATTCTAGGTCAGGTGTGACGCGAGTGGGTTTGCAATTGGAGTGGTCTTAAGCCAAGACAACAGACCGGTCACATATTTTAGTGAAAAACTAAATGAAGCAAGGATTAAGTACTCCACATATGACAAAGAATTCTATGCAGTCATACAAGCACTGAAGAAATGGAGACGCTATTTGGTTCCCAAGGAGTTTGTTTTGTATAGCAATAATCATGCTTTGCAGTTTGTGACTTGACAAGAGAAGTTGAACCAAACGAATGCTAAATGGGTTGAATTCATGTAGAATTTTACTTTGGTGATAAAGAATATTTCTGGAAGTGCTAACAAAGTTGTTGATGCTTTGAGCAGGAAATGTTTGCTTATGTAGGAATTTAGAGTCAATACTTTAGGTCTTGATAACCTCAAAGAAATGTACAGGGATGACCCAGATTTTAAGGAAGCATATGAGGCATATGAGATTCCAATTCTCAGGGATAGAAGCCAATGCACTGAGTATATGATCCTGGATGGATTATTATTTAGGGGCAATCAACAATGTATTCCAAAATGTTCCATGAGGGAGAACCTGTTGAAGGAAAAGCACAGCGGAGGATTGGTCAGACACTTCGGTCATGACAAGACATTCTCAAAGTTGAATAGCTCATATTATTGGCCAGGGGTGAGAACAGATGTTAAGAAATTCGTGGATAAATGCAGAATTTGCCAACACATGAAGGGAAAAAGGAAGAACGTCATATTATATCAACCATTACCCATACCGAAAAGGTTGTGGGACGTAGTGAGCATGGATTTCATATTGGTATTTCCAAGGACACAAAGAGGATGTGATTCGATATTTGTGGTAGTCGACAGATTTTCAAAAATGGCACATTTCATACCATGCCACAAAACCGGCGACACAACTCATATTGCAAACCTGTTTTTCAAGGAAGTTGTCAGACTTCATGGCTTGCCAAAGAGTATCATTTCTGATCGAGATACCAAGTTCGTGGGACATTTCTAGAGGACCTTAGGGAAAAAGCTGGGAACAAACTTGTCCTTTAGCTTAGCATATCATCTTCAGACAGATGGAAAGATAGAGGTCGTGAACAGGAGCTTGGGAGATTTGCTAAGGAGCTTAGTGACTAAACACCACAGTCAATGGGATCACATTCTGCCACAGGCGGAATTCACTTACAATGATTCACTCAATAGAAGCACAGGGCAGAGTCCATTNGCATTCCATATACAATTTGGAATGCAACCAAGGGGATTTTCTGAATTGAAAGATACAGAACAAGCTGAATTCAAGAGTGCTAGTAAAGAGGACTTTGCATAAGGAATGAAAGAGCTTCACAACAGAATCAAGGAGCGATTGCAGAGTTCAATTCAAGAATACAATCATAGAGCATATCAACATAGGAGAGAACTTCAATTTGAAGTTGGTGAATTGATTCTTGCACATTTGAGGAAGGAGAGGTTCCCAAGGGGAATGTATAACAAGATGAAGATGAAAAATATTGGACCATGTAAATTCATAAGGAAATTTGGGGCAAACGCATATGAGATTGAATTACCCGATGGGGTCAGAATCTCATTGATATTCAACATTATGGGTTTGTACCCTTACAGAGCTGAAGAAGTAGGAGCAGAGGAGGAACATAAAGAAATTCAATGGACAAAACAAATGCATGTAGCTGAAAATCCACAGATGGAAAGCATAATTGACAAGAGAATTAGCAAAAAGACTAGGAGAAAGGAGTATTTTGAATACTTGGTCAAGTGGAAGGGACATCCATTTGAAGATGCTAGTTGGGAGGATGAAGCAGCAATTCATAGGCATGGACAGACCATGCAAGAGCTCATGAACAGGAGTTCATGAAAATTTTCAAGCGAGGGAGTATGATGCAGGAGCATCGTAGGGAGCCAACCAAGCAAGAGTAAAGGTGGAATATAGTTGTAAAATCACCAGCACACATTTTGAATTTTGAAATCCGAAGCATTAATGTAATAGCTAGGGGAAGCGTACTTCCATTTATATCTTGAAGATGTAAATAGATCTGGAGCGATTTCTCTCATCTGCTGGATGTAATAGGAATTTATGTTTGTTTAGTGCAAGTAGGTAGATATGAATGTTAGATTAGATAGTTTAGAGGCGTAGGAGGGGAAACGGATGATAGATACCCTCACCCTTGACTTAATGAATGAAGCTTTGACTCAATTTTCATGGTGTTATGATGCTTATTGTTTACATTAGTTGAATGGTATGTTTACAGTTGTTTTGTTTTTCTGTTATGCATTTATTTCAATGTTGTGTTGTGTGTATGATAACATGTTGAATGCATGAAGTCTGAGAGAGAAGAAGAATGAGTTTCAATTGTTTCTCTCCCTGTGAATTCCTGCAAGGAGTGCAGTGAATGTCCGCAAGGTGTGCGTTGATGAGGGTCTTAGTCTTATCTCAGAAAGCTTAGGAGAGATACCATTGTTCTCATACCAGTAGAAGTGTAGGTGAAGCACATAGACATGAAAGGTGTGTGCAGGCTGGTTGAAGCCTTAGAGCTCATCAACCAAGGGGAAAGTTGAAGGACTACTATTGCAAAGAGTGCATAGGGTCGAAGACTCAAATAACCAAAGGTTATTTGAAATTTTTCCACAAGGAGTGCGAGGAAGGATCCTTTTGGAGGCTTGAGTTTGCAAGTGAGAGTTGAAGAGGAATAGCACCTTTGAAGTGTTCAAAAGGAGACAGAGATCGAAATTGTCTCATTGAATTCAAGTTCAAGAGGAAGGATGCCAAGTCATTTTGGCCAGAGGTTCTTGAGAAGAGTGAACGAATGACAAAATTTCTTCATGGAGAAGTGCCAAATTTCTGTGGACCGTTGGATCTCATAGATCTGTGAGGAGGTTAAGGCTGAGCATCTTTTAGCATTCAGAAGCTCAGGAGTAGTAGCATCTATTGGACAGGAATCAACATGAGTCATTGATCTCGCATGTGAATTCACACATCAGAATTCGGGGAATGGAATGACCAGTGGTTTGGGTCAATTTTTGTGGATTCTCGGTTGGTGAAATCCTAATACAACTTGAACCGTTGGATCGAGGGAGGCTCACATCCATCAATCTCATCAAAGGTGAAATTTTGGAGTTCGAGGAATCATAGGGGAAGAGGAATGATTGTTGGTTGTTCGCTCGAGTCCCGAAAGTTGGAACTAGTGGGTAACACGTGGTGTGTGCTCATCGCATTAGCGAAGTCAACCTTTGTTGACATTTCATGGTTCAGCTATTGCATGAGTTGTGGCATTGCAGTGAGAACCTCTAACTTGCAAAGCCCAAAATATTTCGCGGGCTTAAACAAAGGGTTTAATTAACCTTTGTCATGGTTTTGGAAAATATCCTGTAGTGATTTTGGCCCGAGGGCTAGGGGGTCTGCGCCACCTTGGGGTATTACAATCCCTTCCCCTCATTTTTTCACTATCCTCAGTGCAACTCATTTACATAACATCAACAAGATTTTCAAAATATTCAAAAAGATGTGGGTATTTTGCTAGCATAGCATCTTCATGCTCCCAAGTTGTGTCCTCAGGAGTGTACCTATTCAATTGGACCTTTACAATCCCTATGGATCAATTCCAGAGATATTTGATTTTCCTATCCAGAATGTGTACTAGATACACTTGAAAAGCATTTTCTTGCTCCACCCAAATCTCATTCCAATCAATAACATGATTAGCATCAAGTATATATTTCTTAAGCAATGATACATGGAATACATTATGTATATACATAGATGCAGGTAATGCAAGCATGTAAGCTACTGGTCCAATCCTCTCTAGGATTTCAAACAGCCCATGATATCTGGCTTCCAACTTGGAACAATTTCCCAACTTCAAGGAACATCTCTTGGCCTTCACCTTAAAGAAAACATGATCACCCACTTTGAATTCCTTGTGAGTTCTGCCCTTGTCAGCATAGTTTTTTTGCCTGTCTTGGGAAGCCTTTAAATTCCATTTAATCTTCAACATTTTCTCTTCCATTTCTTTGAGAAACTCTGTCCCAATCATTGCTCTATCAGTTGGGTTGTCCCAACTTACTGGTGTGTTGCACTTTCTACCATAAAGTGCCTCAAATGGGCTCATCTTCAATGATTCTTTACCCATTGTTCTAGGCAAATTCTACAAAAGTGTAGATAATATTCCCATTTATATGGTTCGTCATCACATAAATCCTTAGCATATCCTCAATCACTTGGTTCACCCTTTCTATTTTCCCATCAGACTCAGGATGATAAGTTGTGTTGAAGTTCAGATTTGTTCTGAACCCTTTGAATAACCCCTTCCAAAACTTTGAGGTAAAATTTGGGTCTCTGTCAGACACAATTTTCTTGGGTATGCCATGCAAGCGTGCCACTTTCCTCATATATATATCAGCAACATTGGTTGCCTTGTGAGTAACCTTCATAGGAATGAAATGGGAAACTTTAGTAAGCTTGTCCACCACCACCATGATAGCATCATGTTTCTTTCTTGTTTAGAGAAATTTGGCGATGAAATCCATTATCACCACTTCCCATTTCCACTTAGGAATGGGCAATGGTTGCGGCAACCCAACTGGGTGTCTATGCTCAGCCTTGACCCATTGACACTCCAATCATTTAGCAATGTATTCAACAATCTCCTTCTTCATGCATGGCCAATAATATTGGATCTTGACTATTGAGACTATTTATGATATCCTCGGTGTCCAAAATAAGGTACATTATGCATCTCTTTCAAGATCATACTCCTCAATTCATGAGTATTGGGTACATAAATTATTTTCCTTTACAAAAGAATTTCATCATTTCCCAATTTATAATCTTCAACCTTCTGTTGCATTTCACCTTGTTGTAATTTTGTTACTATCTCTATGTACTGCAAATCTTCTTTTGTAGCCTCAAAAATTCTTCCTTTAAGATAAGTTTGAGACATGCTAATGGTTGTAGCATGCACTTCATGCACTCTCCTGCTGAGTGCATAACCCACTTTTTTCTCTTTTCCTTTGATGTGCTTAATATCAAAGTCATACTCACAGAGGAATTCCAACCACCTCCTCTGCCTAGAATTTAAAGTTGGATGATCAAACAAGTATTTCAGACCATTATGGTTTGTGCTCAACTCAAACCTCTTTCCCATGAGGTAGTTCCTCCACTTCTTCAAGGCATCCACTATGGATTCCAACTCCAAATCATGAGTGGCATAGATCCTTTCATGTTCCTTCAATTTTCTGGATTGAAAACATATCACAAACCCATTCTAGTTGAGGAATCCACCAAGTCCTTCTTTTCATGCATCTGTGCAAACCACAAAATATTCATTTGGAAAAAAAAGTCTCAGAATTGGAGCACTGGTTAACAACTGCTTCAATTTCTAGAAGCTTTTTTCACATTCTGATGTACATTGAAACTTCGCCCCCTTCCTTTGCAAGGAAGTGATTAGGTGAGCAATTCTCGAAAACCTTGCAATGAATCTTCTATAGTATCCATCTATACCCAAGAAGGATCTAACTTATGTCACATTCTTAGGTGTTTTCCACCCTTTAATGGTCTCAATATTTCCAGGTTCCACTTCTATCCCTTCTTTGGATATGATATGCCCCAAATAGTGAATTTTGTTTTGATAAAATGAGCACTTTCTCAATTTGGCATACATCTAGTGCTATCTTAACACTTGTAACACCATCCTCAAATGATTCTCATGCTCTTCTTCCAACTTGGAATATAAAAGGATGTCATCCAAAAAGACAATGAAAAACTAGTCTAAGTATTCCCGGAAAACACCATTCATTAAGCACATGAAAACAACTGGTGCATTTGATAACTCAAATGGAACCACTATGAACTCGTAATGATTGTACCTTGTCTCGAAGCCAGTCTTGTTGATTTCTTCATATTTGATCCTTACTTGATGATATCCTGACTTGAGATTAATCTTTGAGAATATCCTCGCATCCTTTAACTGAGCAAAGAGATCATCAATCATTGGCAAAGGATATGTGTTCTTTATAGTTACCTTGTTCAATTGTCTGAAGTCAATACACAACCTCAATGTCCCATATTTATTCTTCACAAATAAAATTGGGGCACCCCAAGGTGACACACTTGGGCATATGTACCCCTTAGTCAGAATCTTTTCAGGCTACATTTGCAACTCCTTTAGCTCGGGTGTACTCATTATGTATGGAGTCTTTGATACTGGAGCTGCTCCAGGCATCAAATTTATAGAAAAAACAATATCTCTCTTTGGGGGTAGTCCTGGTATCTCCTTAAACACATCCTCAAAATATTTCAAGACTGCATGATCCTTTAGATTTGGCACCTTATCCTTAAGTTCTTCCTCCATATGAGCTGCAAATAATTGGCAGCCCTTACTGTAACACTTCTTCAGCTACATTGTTGAGATCTCTCAGACAGTAACTTCCCTAGGAATTCCTCGAACTATTCTTGGGTTCCGTTCCTCATCCAAGCAAGTAAATTCCTTGTTATGACATTCTAATACAACATGGTGTTTGTCCAACCAGTCCATACCAATTAGACAGTCATAGGAACCCAATGGCAGGATGTTCAAATATGCCTTGGTACTTATCCCATTCATGTCCACTGGACATGATTTGACTAGATCAACAACTTTTCTCTTGGCTCATGTAGCCAGTTGTACCAGCCAAGATTTCTCATGCTTGATTCTTGGCAAAAGCAATCTTTCCATAACTTTAGGATCTATGTAACTATGACTAGCTTCTGAATCTATCAAAATAGTAAAGGCATGGTTATTGATCATACCTTCTACTTCACTCATGTGGGATTGAAGCTTTGATTTCCTTTTGTCCAGGGCTGCATAGATCCTTGGTACACTTCTACCCATGTCCTCGACTATTTTTTCTTGTTTTACATTGTGTAAAACTCTCACATTGTCGCTTTTGTAAGAACAATCTCTATGCTTGTGGTCTCCTTTACAACCCCAACATTGAATGAGTGTCTGCCTTTGCCTTTTCCCACCTACCTCAGCCATTCTATGCTCTCTAAAATATGGTTTTCCTTGAGGTATGTTTCTGAAGAAGGGTGGTGTGTTTCCCTTCTTCCTCTATTCCTTCTTAAACTTATTATTTTCCTCCCAAGCCTTTTGTAAAGTAGGCTTTCCTTTTTGCTAATCATATAAGCATTTTTCTCTCCTTATGGTTTCCTCCAAAGTCTTGGGATCATCATATTGGATTTTATCACTGATGAAAGATGGTATCTCGCTTAGGTATCTCTAAATATTCACTATATCATCCTTGATGAAGGAGACATACTTCAATAGCTCTAAAAATCTCCTTTTACATTCATCAATAGTCATGTTTCCCAGTTTGATTTCAAAGAACTATTTCATCTTTTTGTCATAATACCTCTTGGTCGAGTATTTCTTCTCAAAATGCCTCTTGAATTCCATACAAGTCACATTTTTCTCTTTGAGGTGCTACATTTGAAAAATTTGATCCCACCAAATGCATGCCTTTCCTTTCAACTGATAGATAATAATTCTTCCTTCTGCATGGGAAGAATAGTTATGCAATTGGAAGTACTTCCTCATGCCTAACAACCATGTCTCAACATCTTCATCCTTCTTTTGTTGTCCATCAAAAGTAGGAGGTTTGATCTTATTCATTTCTCCTTTCAACTCATCCACCCCAAACCTCCTACGCTTCCTAACAAGGGATGGAATTGAGCTATTGTGTGATCTCCTATGGGAATGTTTTTGGGAGTGATGGTGATGTCTGCTACCACTCCTTGATATTCCTTTCTTCTGAGGGGTCCCCTGGCTTCCTGATTTGCTAGAACCACTCTCCTTATCCAACTTATTTTCAATTATGTCTAGGCCTTTCATTAAATTCATATTGAATTCTTCCTGTTGTTTCTTGGCCTTCATAAGCCTCTCATTATCAGCCTTGTGGCTCTGGACATTCGTCTGCAATTTTCTGATGGTCTCAGCCATATTTATGTCTTCCTCCTTTCCTCCTCCATGTCCATTGGATTTGGTTTCTTCCATTCCCAACTGGACATTCAACCCTATGATTTCATCTTCTTGGTTGTATACTACCTGGGTATCCTCCATCACTCTACACTCTGTCCCGACTCTAATTTGACAGTTGTTTTTTCTGCAAAAATGTGCAGCCAACATAACTTTGTCAGGCTAACTGTTCTTAATAATTTCATGAAAACATGAACCATTATGATTCATTAATATATCATACTTATTTTCTGCTGATTTCCTGAGAAATTGATTTTTCAGATCCAATTTTTGGGTGAACAATTGTCTTCTATTTTTCAAGACCTTTCCAATGGTTGTTTCCATGCTCAATTCTGAGTTTTGAGTAGGAAGTTATGGATATTTGAATAAATGTCTTCTCGAGGATGCAATCCATGTAAATGGATTATTTCATCTCAGAACCGAATTGGCTCTTAGATCCGTGTTGGATCCTCTCTTCATGTTTACAGGCCTTCTTTTCTTCTTTAGGCTCTAGCCCATACAATTAAAAATCCTACGGGCTCCTTCTCTAAGAGATTTTTTGTTCTTAAACAAAATTTCAGGCACTAGCCCCTTTTGTTTGATCCCCTAATTCATGTGACCAAGGGATCTGACCCAATGCTAACATTTGGGCACTTATCTGGAGCCTTGGAACTTCAAGACTCTGGAGCTTCGAAGGTTTCCCTTTCCTCACATCACAAACATTCCAAACGACCGAACTGGCGAACTCGCGAAGGACGGTGGATCTACAGTCCACATTCTATATTCAGTTCTATGGTGGATAGGAGCTCTAAGACTCCAGGATTCGATGGTTTCCAAAAAACATCACAACAAATATCCCAGAGTGCCAAATTGGAAAGCTCGCGAAGGAAGGTGGATCATGTTCCATGGCTTCCCAGTGTCCAATGGTTGAGATTTACCATGGAACTCCGGGCTTTGAGGATTTCCTACAAATTTCTTCACAGATCTCCCAGAGTGTCTAATTGTCATAGATCAACTCTCTTGCCTCCACGTGTCATCTCCTGATCAACGGTCAATATTAACTCTGGCCCTCCGGGAGTTCTCAACTCTCAACAATATGTAACTCAAATCTTCTAGAGTACTTCTTCTCTGAACCTTGGGATCTAACACCATGCATCCTCTATGATCAATAGTTAGGATGGATGTTGTCCTTTAGGATTCTGGAAGTCCTCGACTTCAATTATTTATTTATGAATCCTCTAGACCGCAGGATCTACTGCCATTTGTCCCCTCCAATGAATGGTGTGTATTTACTCCTCTCTTTAGAGCTTCGAGGGTTTCGCCTTCCTCTCACTTCCTTCCTTCTGAATGCTGAAGTGGTGAACTCCTGGAGTCCACTAACTACTGCACACATGGGTGCTACGTGGAAGATTCCAAGAAGCATACACATGGCCCAATATGAGGGGTAACACGTGTCAATTCCTAACTGCAAAATCAACCTTTCAAAAGAACATAACAAACTGACATGTGGCACACATCTTGTGTGTCCACGTCACCCCAGGTGACATCATCAAGCCACATCACTTCAAAAATTTTGGACTTCGAGACTCCAAGACTTCAGAGGTCTGAAAGTTATTCCAACAACTTTTCCCCGAATGTCGAACTCCTGAACTACTTAACTTCCCAGGGTCCATGTAGTCCAGCTACCACCAATCAAAGTGGTGACATGTGGCCCCATCATCGAGTGACATGTGTTAGGTCTCAACCAGTACTAAGGCCTGTGAAAATTACAAAAATGAGTGACATGTGGCAGACCTAGGTAGGTCCATGTCACCCTAGCTGACCCTATTATGCCACGTCATACTTGATGACATCATCATGTCACGTCACTTCAGCACTCCGAGACTTTGGGGATTTCTTCCTCCCTCTCAACCACAAACCATTTCTTTCGGAGTGTCGAATTGTCATACTTCTAGACACTTGATAATATGTTGACACATGTCTTTGATAACGAATGATCCAGATTGGTTCCAAACTTTAGGACTTCGGGGCTCTGAGAGACTTCCCACACTACACCATAAATCCCCTGAACGTTGGATTCTTGAATAGTTTGATCTGCCGACATGTGTCCTCAAACAAAAATGATCCAGATTAACTTTGGAGTTTGGGAATTTAGGAGATTTCCCTCCTGGCATCTTGAGGAGTCACTTCTCTCAGAGTGTCGAACCGTCGAACTACCTGATAAATCCAATGACTCTCCTCCTCCTGAATGATCTACGGTTGAGAGTCGCTCTGAGACTTCAAAGCTTCATTCTTCGACTCCTTTCTTAATAGAACTTAAAAACTCTCCAAAGTAACGAAGTCCAAAGGAATTTATGGTTCACTGTCATTCACCTTCTCCAGATATGATAGTTGTGAGGGATATGTCTTCTTCCAAACAGATCCAACGAACCAAATTTAAACTTTCTGGCCC
The DNA here is from genome assembly GCA_010110895.2 of Picea sitchensis. Taxonomy (NCBI): domain Eukaryota; kingdom Viridiplantae; phylum Streptophyta; class Pinopsida; order Pinales; family Pinaceae; genus Picea; species Picea sitchensis. Next base: position 105,791 of record SNQJ01S0015745.1, read on the forward strand.
AATACAACGGTTACCATGGTCTCCTTTCTCTATTGATTTTCTTGAACTGTTATACCTCCTGAGCTTTCCATTACCACCTAGGAGTTCTCTCAGCACCGCTCTGGCACTCTGTACAAAACATCCTTGTGGAATTTTGACTCCAAATTCCACATCCGTGGCACATCCAGTTCAGTGTTGAAACCATGGGATCTTATACCAAATTGTCACATCCCCCGATCTCCCTGGTCGGGGAAAGGCCACTACTTCAAAACCAAACTTCTTTGAAACCAAATTGTAACATACCCAACCACCTAGGCCGGATCATGACACTTGAAACTATCATGCTCTGATATACATATATATCTAATGCAAATTTACCAGATATAAACATCCTGCTCATACACATATTCATGTGGAAGAAACAATAAACACATACATGCAATATATACAAAAATTATGATAACATTATAACACATGTATAAGATACACAACATATAATTAACATAGATTTGGTACTTATATTTTTTTATGAGAAGACCATCGACTGTGTCTAGACCTTCCATGAACCTCCCAGCCTTAGACCACATTTCTCCAACCTATCAACAGTGGGTCACCCCCAAGCTGGGTCTAAAATCCACCTAGGGAAAGGAAATCCTAGGCTAGGTTAAGGCTATGGGAAGCTGCACAATGCAACATGAAGGATTCCCTCCAAGGAGCCTACTTACGCCCACTTCTCATAGACTCTCATTCCCCACATGCATGTCCCACCCTGGGAATATACACCTTCATTATTCCACAATCCATCCATTGATCCACTTCCCTTCCAAGGCTTCAACAACATGCCAGATCATAAATTCTTAGATCTCTGTAGCTGCTACTAGAATCCCTCCAAGAGAAATCACTTCCCCATCAACCTCTCTCACCTGGAGAGATTTGCTCACAGGCTTGACAACCTGATTCTTCAACCCATGGGCCTGACAACCCACCTCTTCAAACCATAGGCCTGATAACCCACTTCTTCTATCCATCTCTTAATTCAACCAAGAAATCATAGTAGTAAAATCAAGTAAGGCAAGGGACAACTCAGTAAATTATAGGGGTTCACGATGGCAGAGGGTTCAACAATGGAGGAATTGGTTGACTTCGTGTCTACTCAGTGCATGAGTGAATGGGTGTGAAGGATGGTCAGCATCGTGAGTGATCCCGTGAGTAAATATGGCAAGAATGGTCATATGGTGAGAGCGGCCCCCACAACGATGGAATTCCCCCACATAAATTTACATGCATCCTAGATGAAAATTGACTCTCCAGGAGCTTGTTCCTCTCCACTTGGAGTTTTGTTCCTCTCCCAAAAGGAACTTGGGATAACTGGGTTTATTTCCCAAAATTTAGTAATTTAGGAAATACATTATAATATTACCTTGGGTTAAGCCCTCAAGCTTAGCCCCATTTTCCTAGCTTCTCATCCCCCTTTCCTTTCCCTTCCTAGTGGAGTGTAGTCGCCCATAACTCTTTCCTCATGTTTGGTCTACATGCAATGATATATTTTTTCTTATTAATGATCTTCATAATTACATATACAAAGATAGGCTTAGTGGCCTTAGCATCTAGGCTCTCCAACCTAATAAACACATAAGCCTCACAACTTATAAATACTTGGCTCAATAGCCTATAAACTTCATTAAACATCATTACAATTCATCATGGGCTCTGCCTTGGTGTATTACACACCACCTTCAAATGATGTTAAATTTATTTCGGTTGTCCCTGATCAGCCTAAGGTTGCAATTTTCCAAATAGCTTCATTTCAAATGACTTATTTCAATGATCCGTGGACTTTAACTTCCCCATCGGCTTCGATGGAAGGGGTAGGGAATCCTGGCATGGATATGCCCCTATCTGCAGTTGAGGTCACGTACAATATTGTTCAAAAAACCTTAGCTAACTCTGATTCATCTCCCTTTCAAGAGCTAGATCATGTTCTAGAGCCTATTTGGGATCAAGAATCTCTTACTTTGCATGATTATTTGGACTTGGTATTTCCCTCTAACGAGGTGATTTTAAAGGAAATTACAGGTCTGGAAGGACCTTAGGATGATATTCATCAAAAATCATACATTTTACACGAGCTTAGGATAGTAGAAGCATGAGAGTTTACTTAGATCGTGAATGGAGATGTCACTCACCCTGTCAATCCTTTAGCAATGCACAGAATAACGCCAAAGGAAATATGGTGAATATAGCTGAGACAGTTCCAATTGATATCTCTAAAACCCATGGCATCGTTGAAAATGTCTTCATAGGAGAGGATTTTTCCCCCGATAATATTCAAGTGTATACTAAGTTATTTAAATAATTTTGTGGCGTCTTTGCCTTGTCTTATGAGGAAATGCCAGGAATTGACCCTCGTATGGTTGAAGATGAGATTAGAACTTATCCTGATGCTAAGCGTGCTCGGAAAAAGATTCACCTGGTCAAACCTAGGAAGGAAGTGGCCATTAAAGTTGAGGTAAATAAATTTATTAAGGCTAGTTTCATCAACCCAATTCAATTGACGGAATGGGTGTCAAACCTTGTTCTTTTCAATAAAAATCAAGGTACAATTCGAGTGTGCATGGATTTAAGTGATATGAACAAGGAATGATCGAAAGATAACTTTCATAACCCATTCATTGATCATATTATCGATGAATTTGCAGGATGTGAATTTTGTTTCTTTTATGGATGACTTCTCAAGGTACAATCAAATTCAGATCAAGCTCGAGGATCAACATAATAATGCATACAAGAAAATTTCTTTTGGCCTAAAAGATGATGTAGCTACTTTCCAGCGGGCCATGTTGTTTTCCTTTCATGACCTCAAACATATATTCAAGGCATATCTTGATGATCTTGTGTCATGTTCTTGCAAGAGATCTGACCATCCTTCTCACCTTTGACTTATTTTTGAGCGGTGTTGCTACTACCAAATTCTCCTAAATCCAAACAAGTGTATTTTTTTTTTTACGCCAGGACGCTTATTGGGTTTTATCGTGTCCACCAAATGGATCATGGCTGATCCTCTTAAGGTTGAGGAAATATTTCAATTGTCTCCCCCCGTGCATAGTTTCCTAACTTCAAAATCTCCAGGGTAAAGCTAAATTCTTAGGACGATTTATTTCTAACTATGCCAAAATAACTAAAGGGTTTATGTGTATTTTGAAGAAAGGGGTCTCATTATTTTGGGATGAATCTTCTCAATGCTCTTTTGAAGAATTGAAAAGTTCCTTGACGTTTCCCCCTCTGCTCATCCCCCCTGATTATGGCAAAGATTTCTTGTTATATTTGGCTGCAGTAGAGTCCACCATCAGTATGGTCTTGCTTCAAGAGGACGACATGCTCCAAAAACATGTTATCTACTACCTCAGTCGAGGATTAGTCGAACTAGCACTCAACTATACCCACATTGAGAAACTAGATTTGGAGTCTGTCCCCATTGTCTAAGGGTTTCTCCATTATATTCTACTTCGTAAGACCACCATCGTAGCCATTGTTAATCCTTTTCAATATGTGTTGACACTATTTGGACTTTGTTTTGACAAAGTATAAAAAATATTTGGTCTTTGTAGAATTGATATCAAAACTTCCAATTGAGAGTGGCAATGATTTTCCTGAAGAGTCATTAATCAATGACGATCTCTTCCTGATTGCATCTTCTGGCCCTTGGTATGGAGATATTCTTGTGTATCTTAAGAATTTGAAGTGTCCTTCTTCTGCTTCTCCTGATGAGCATCAATGGATATGCCATTAAGAATGAAATTTTCTTATCATCGATGACACTTTGTATCATCGAGGAGTTGAGTCTGTTCTCTATCATTATCTGACTCATGAGGAATCATAGCTTGTGTTAAACGACTTCCACACTGGTCACTTTTCTGGGTTGGCAACAACCCAAAAAATCCTTCGTGTTGGATACTTCTGGCCCTCGTTAATCAAATATTGTATAGGGGAGGTTAAGATGTATCACCCATGTCAGATCTTCTCTCGAAAGATGCGAGCACATCCTGCTCCTATGTTTCATGTTATTATTGTTGGTCCCTTCACTAAGTGGGGAATTGATTTCACTACATGCCGCCTAGTTTATTTTAGGGGGAATCCTTATATAATTATGGAAGTACACTACTTCGCCAAGTGGGTTGAAGCCATGACAACATTTAGTAATGACGGGGAAATGAAATCACTCTTCGTTTTCAACCAAACTGTTGCTACGTTCGGTATATCGAAAGAGATTTTCACAGACCATGATGGTCACTTTCAAAATAAGATGATGAATGAATTAACATCAAATATAGGGTTAATAAATAAAATTCATCACCTTATTATCCACAAGTGAATGGTGAAGTGGAGGTTGTCAATAAGTATCTTAATATGATTCTCCAACGGAAAATCAATTCGGCCAAGTCGAATTGGAATTTAATTTTATATTCGGCACTTTGGGCATATCAAACTTATGTCAAGACTTCTACAAGATTATCTCCTTTACAACCTTTTTATGGGATGAAGGAAGTATTTCCTATAGAGTATCATATTCCTTCTCTCAAGTTGGCAGTGGAACTACTTCCCAACACAACTATGCTTGAAGAATGCCTTATCTATCTCGAGCAACTCGATGAACGACATTGGGATGCATCCTTGGCTAAAAAGGATCATAAACGTCGCGTCAAGTATCAATATGATCGGTCGGTCTGCCCACAATTTTCTTCGAAGGTGATCTTGTCTTGGTCTATGATCAGGATAAAGATCCCTCTGGGGTAGGCAAGTTTAAACCCATGTGGTTCAGACCATTTATTACAAAGAAAGTTTTGGAAAAAGGTGCTTATGAATTGGTTGACTTCGAAGGCAATGTGTTTCCTAAGCCCATAAATGGGATTTATCTTAAGAAGTATTATTATTAGGTTGGTCACCTGAGTGTGACTTCTTGTAAATAGTGTATATATTTATCTATACATTTTAGTATCTTTTTATTTTATGGATGTGTAGTTTATTGTGTTTCCGCCTTGTGGCAGATGCCAAGTGAATCTAAGGTTTATGTTGGGTTCATGGATGGTGCTAGCCAACACACTCAGAGGCTTTCTTCCACATCTTGGGTGATCTTCATGCCTACTGGTCAGTTGGTATCTTCTAGAGGTGCTTGTCTAGGAGAAGCAACCAAAAATGTTGTCGATTATAGTGTTGTAATAAAATTACGATGTGATGCATTGTCGCATGGTATTTCTCACCTCCAGGTTCATTTAGATGCTCAACTGGTAATGTCACGGTTAAATGGAGTGTATTGTGTCTACGATCCCACCCTTCACCGACAATTCCTTTGGGTACGTCTCTTGGAAAATTATTTTGATTATATTACATATATTCATGTTCCTAGAAGATATAATCAATTAACTGATACATTGGAAAATCATGTTTTAGATTGACATCTTTCACACACATAAATATAAAAGCACACACATACATGCACATGTAAATATGTTTGTACAAAATATATTTACTCCATAAGGAAATATA